>CAUYQG010093049.1:0-46431 GCA_963574415.1 Tarsius wallacei
AAGCTTGTTAAGAACACCCCATTTTACTCCTACTTAATTAAAAACTGCATTTTTTTTTTTTGAGTTGGAGTCTCACTCTGTCACCCAGGCTGGAGTGCAGTGGCACGCTCACGGCCATTCCAGCATCGACCTGCTGGGCACCAGCGATCCTTCCGCCTCAGCCTTCCAAGTAGCCAGAACTACAGGTGCACGCTACTACGCCCGGCTAATTTTTTTCATTTACTGTAGAAATGAGGTCTTGCCAATTTGCCCGGGCTGTTCTGGAACCCGTGGGCTCAGGCAATTCCCTCACCTTGGCCTCCCAAAGTGCTGGGATTACAGGTTTGAGTCACCGCGCCTGGCTCGATCATTATTTTGAAACACAGAAGCCAATCTTCCCGTGGGTCACTTTCCTCATCCAGCAGGAGAGTGCTCTGGAATAAATTGGATGGCTGGGAACAAAGAACTAAGCCATCCATGTCCCCTGCTGAGAGCAGCCCTGCCCAGGGGCCTGTCCCCACTCCAGGGCCTGGTTGCAAGGTACATGCCAGCAGCCTTATTCTTCTGGTTTTAGATTTTCCTCAGAGTGGCTAAGACAGATTTCTTTTCCTGGAAAGCTGAGTGCCTGTTTTTCCTGAGCCTCTGTGCCCAAGTGAACCTGCCCTGCCGATATCGCCACTGCTTTCCTGGGAACCACTCCAGGGTAACTGACTTGGTACCTCGCAGAAACCCTGATGCTCAAAAAAAACCCTTCTCTGAGCTAGCCACTCCTGCCCGGATTGTGAGAGCAACTAGGTGGTTTAATGGGGTCTTACCAAGCTTTTAGTCATTCTGACCTGAGAGAGTCAAGCATCACATATTTTCTTGGTTTTATTCCCCTCCCTTCTATTATGACTTAAAGAGGTGCTAAAATAGGTCCCAGTCCTGCCACCTCCTTCTGGACACACTACGGCTCTAAGACAAGAAGATAGAACTCCCTTGATGCCTTGTGGACATGGCGTCACCCCTCTTGACATAAATGACAACACTGCAGACAGCTACTGGGTGCTTCCTGTAGGCCATGTATTGTGCTAAGCAAGGAATAGGCATCGTCTCCTTTAATCTTCTCAATAATCTTGTGAGGAAGGGAAGTAGTATTAGTATTATTAACATTTTCCAGAGAAGAAAAATGAGGCTTGGAGAGCTACGGAGCTGATCACACAGTGTGTTTGAGGTGAAGGCGGAATTCTGACTCAAATCTTTCAGACTCAGGGTTCAATACTACCTTCCTATGACTCATAAATTCAGTCCGATTGGAAAGTTCAAAGTCTACCTTGGACTGGTCTTTGGACGATAGACAAACTTGATAATACCAGCCCCTCTTGAGAGAAAAGAAGATGCCATACCTAGAAAATGTCCATCAGCACATTTTCAAAGGTAAAATGAGTGAAGTTCACCAGCTACTGACAGACACGGAACTTCTGCCTGCTCCTCTCTCTCCAGCCTAACTTTTCCCACCTTCTCCTTGTGCCTGGGAAGTGTCATGCTGAACCACCAGGAAATCGGTGTTATAGTGGGAAAACCAGTGAACTATCAGCAGTTTCATGAGATTCAACCTAATAACAGACATTCCAACTTGAGAAGCCTTTACTGTCTTTACGACTCCATCTCCCCCATCCCAACCAGCAATCCTTATTGCCCAAATTTTACCTCCCTTCAGGTTCCAGTTTAAATAATGCTGTCTCCTCCAAGAAGCCTTTGCTGAATTCCCAACTCTTCTGAACAATCTCTCCTGAACTTCCATGGCACTTTCTTTGTACCTCTGTCACCAAGAGGGCGTCTTAGTTACTTTTTTGTGTGTGTCAGAATCTCACTCTGTCGCCCAGGCTGGAATGCTGTGGCACGCTCATGACCACCCCAGCGTCAACCTGCTGGGCTCAGGCGATCCTTCTGCCTCAGCCTTCCAAGTAATCGGAACTACAGGCATGTGCTACCATGCCCAGCTACTTTGTTGATATATTGTAGAGACGAGGGCTCACCAAGTTGCCCAGGCTGGTCTCGAACTCCCAGGCTCAGGAAATCCTTTGGTCTTGGCCTGTCCCAAAGTGCTGGGATTACAGGCTTAAGTCACCACTCCTGGCCCATCTTGGTTACTTGTATTTATGTTTTAGTCCTATCTGACAAGCTCTTAGCATAATACATGGCACATGGAAGGTGCGGGTTAGGAGTTTATTGAGCTCAGCTGTGTGACTTCCTGCTTCTCATGGTGGCAGTATCTATCCCAGGGCTTCATACTTTAGCTTGCAGGACATCTGAGTAGGGAGCTGGGGTGGAGGGGTGCTTGGAGAGGGAGGGGTGGGAGAGGCAGTGGTCCCTTCCCCAGCCCCTCCCACCTTGCTCCTGCATTCTCCCGGGAAGGGCATGGTAATGATGCACCTCAAGGCCAGGCAGGGTGGCTCATGCTTGTAATCCCAACACTTTGGGAGTTCAAAACCAGCCTGGGCAACATAGCAAGTCCTCATCTCTACAGGAAATTAAAAAAACTGGCATGGTGGCATGGACCTGTAGTCCCATCTACTTGGGAGGCTGAGGCAGAAGGATTGCTTGAGCCTAGAAGGTCAAGGCTGCAGCAAGCCAGGATTGTGCCACTGCTCTCCAGCCTGGAAAGGGTAGAGAGGGGCCCAGGAGCCCTTGCTGGCAAGGCTGAAAGGAACGACCAGGTGAGGATGACTCAGATGTGCCAGGGCCAGGGCCCTCTTCATGTCATTCTACCCCAGAGAAACATCTCCCGAATCTGACTGATGGGCAGAGCCATAAGCCATGGTTTTGGTCATTGCATTGGGTACAGTCCTGGGATGTGGACTGCGGGCCAACGAAGCAGATGCAGGTGGCTTTGCATTTCCCCCACTGACTACATTCTGGAAAGGATCCCCTGGCAGCTTTTCCCTCCCAGGCTTGATGAAAGTGGAAGGGATTAGTGAATTTATATTTCTTCCAGGGAGGCGAAATCCACACGTCCGGAGTCTGCTTCCTCCAGAAAATGTGGATGGTGGGAGACAGCGTGCTCTTGAGAAGTTCATCTAAAACCAAACAGAGCTGCAGTCTCCACTTGTGTCTCCTGGTTTGCAGCATGACGGAAAGGAGGAAAGCAGGGTTTTAAGTGGCTCGGTGGGCAGCTACCCAGTGGAGCCTCCGGGTCCAGCCCAGAGGAGCCAGCACT
The DNA here is from genome assembly GCA_963574415.1 of Tarsius wallacei. Lineage (NCBI taxonomy): Eukaryota > Metazoa > Chordata > Mammalia > Primates > Tarsiidae > Tarsius > Tarsius wallacei. The sequence continues at coordinate 3,179 of CAUYQG010093049.1, forward strand.
TGGGAGAAATGAAGCAAGGGAGAAGAACACAAGCAGAACTCGGGGCTGCCAGTTCTTCCAGGCCCCAGCTGTGGGACTTAGGCAAGAGGGCTCTGCGTGGTTACTTTGCACCCCCCTTTCTCTACCTCTTGTGCCTCACAATCTCACCCAGAGGCTCAAGTGAGGATGCAGATGGCGCAGGTAATGTTTTTGGCACAGGTGATGCTTTTGCAAACAATTTGGGGGGCACAAAAATCCAACCCCAAGCACACATAGAAGTACTTCGGAAAAGCACGAAAGCCACATGGAGATAAAGGAGTCACAGTATCCATTCACTCCCTAACTCACTCCCTGGCCCTGAGGAGATGTGCTGTGGGTGGAAAGAATCCAAGATCTATGTCATCACAACCATAAGGCATTTCAGATTTCTACCCAAAGGAATCAGACCAGATCATGGCTCAAAGAATGGAGAAAAAGACCATTTTCAAGATTTTGCTTTGCCTTGGATAATGTATGATAGGGCTACTTCAGGGGCTGAATGATTACATGAACACCGTGAGACTCTAGGTGGTCATTGGAACTGGGGACATCACTCATTTCTTAGGAAGGTTAACTCTGGGTAATACCAAGAAAAGGGATTATACACTGCTGGACTCAGCCTTCACCTTCTCAGAGAAATAAAAGAAGGTGAGGAGGAAAAAGAGTGCCTCCGCTTTACAGCAGAGCTCCAGGTCCAAGAATTGTAAACATGGATAGGCTGCCAAATCTCACTCTAAATATGTTCCAGTGATCTCATGCTCTCATATGCAGTGGAATAAAAAGAGGCATTTTTATTCATCTTGGATGACAGCATCTCGAGCTTTTATGGGAGTGTTGGAGAAGTATTCATTTAACCAAGAGCTGCAGTCAATATTTCAACCATTCAAAGTCATCAAACGGGCACATAAGAGACACTAAATGACAATTATCTTGTCACTGCAAGTTGGACCCTCAAACATGTTCCCGAAAAACAGCAGCAAACCCCTCACCCCAGGGGAAACGTCTCCAATAAAGATCCTCAGAGGAGAGCCCAGCGAGACTTTGGAGAGAGCGGCACATATTTCGAGGTGATTAGCATTTCTGTTTTGGCCTTCTCATCTGCAAGGCCTTCATCTGTTACTCATTTTCTCTTCGGCCAAAAAGACCACATCCAACGTCCCAAAGGAGAAGGCTGGACATTTTTCGGAAAGCCCTTTTAGGAGAAGCCCAGGCAGAGGGCAAGTGAAGCTTCATTCCTTTTATGGTCAGATGGGAGGAGGAGGGGACGGAGGAAGGGAGGGTGACAGAGATGGGGGGAGGGGGTGGGGAACAGGGAGAAACAGAGAGAACTTATCTCTGTCCTCTGTTCCCTGGACTGTGAAGCCTGTGTGTTCCTCAACCCTGAGCTGCATAAGGAGTTGACACTAAAACCAGGGACTCTTTCGGTGGTTCCTGGGGTGACAGGAGGGTCCAGCACCCCATGTCCCCCCACCCCTGAGCCTCCCTCCCCGCTTCCACTGGAGTATTTGCCCCAGACTTGCATGTGCATAAATCAAGCAGCAGGGTAGCTCGGAAATATGACGAATACCTTGGCTGGCTCCCGCCTGAAAAGATGGGGAGGAGAGGGATTTTAAAGTAACCAGGCCTGGCTGGAAGCACAGCCAGAATTGAGTGTTCCTGGAGCTGGCCCCAGCTGCTCAGACGGGAGCTGCCAGGGGAGTCTTCCCTGGGGGCAGCCCCAGCTCTCCACGCTCTGGAGGAGGAAAACGCTTTGGTGTCTGTCAAGAACGTTATTCAAAAATTCTTGGACGCTTCTAAGCCCTTGCTGTGAGTGGGAGACAAGGGCTGGGGAAACTTTGCCTGGGCTGGGATGGATGGCCCCTGGGTACAGCCCCAGGCTCGAACGCTGCTGTTCTCAGAGTTCTCCCAGAGGTGCGTGTGTGATGCTTGTGTGTGTACTCCCGTTGTCGCCCTTTCTGCTTCCTAGTCTCACTGTCTCCCCGGGTCTCTGGCCCCTCAGCTCGTTCTTTCCAGTGGGTCAGGACCCTGCTGGAATGACTCTTGAAGAGCCTGCTCTGCTCTCCCGGCCTGGGGTTCCCAGTAGGCAAAGCTGGGGCCCTAGGTGTCATCCTCCTGCCTCCTCTGTCCTGCAGAGGCTCCGAGTGGCCCAGCTCTTTCCTCAAGTGCCACAGAGGCATGCTGCTCAATTCAGGCTTTCAAGAGCTTCCCTCTGAAGATTCTTTTTTTTGTTTTGTTCTTGAGAGTTAAGAGGAGATTATTCCACTGACCACAGACAAGAGACTGGGAGGAACTTGTACAAGCAGAGGACCCACAGAAATGCTGCTTCTGAGCAGAGCTCTGGGAGGTCTCAGGCCTCAGACGTGACAGGCTCTGAGCACACATGGATCTGAGGTTCTGAAGAGTTACCTCCCTAAAAAAATGTAAATTGTGTTAAAATATTCACTCCCTTCTCCAAACCTCCTCTATGCTTGAAAGCATTTTTTACTGAAGTTTTTTTGCTTTTTTTTTTTTTTTTTTAATTTAAGGAAAGAAACACTACAGGGACTCTCACTGCAAGAAGACAGACACCATTATGGCCACCCGCCCCTCTGTCCCCTCAGACTCCCCTCCTGACCACACTGTCAATCTTCCAAGCTTGCTGGTAGAGCAATTAGCTTTCCTCAGGGCAGGGCAGATCACCAACGCAGGCCTCCATCCAGGGGTTTCCTGTCACCAAAGTCGCACTAATGCAAATCCATTTTTCATTAGGAGAAAATAAAACTCACAAGTGACATCAACTGAAAAATGTTCTTTGAGATCAAGTTATTTCCATTTAAAGCTAAGCACATGACAGCTGGTGACTTTAATGGAAAGTAAAATTTGCTGGGCTGAATTACTATCAAACCACTTGAGAATTTGTGTTTTTAATTTTCCTTTCTGGAGAAACGCAGTGCTTTGGAGTCCAGCAGAGTAGATGAGGAATGAAAAGGTCTGATCTCGTCCCTAAGTGCGGCCTTAAAAGACCCTGGATAGTCCTCAGTGAAATCACGTCCCAATATCTAGGTGTATTAATTTTCTTCACCCTGTACTTGAAACTCATTTAAAAAGCTGATTAGAAAACAAATTCTGTGTCCCACCATGTGCCGAAAAAAATATGTATATATATATTTGAGTCAAAGTCTCATTCTGTCACCCAGGTAGAGTGGTGCCAACCACTCTGTGGTGGCACGGTCACAGCTACCCCAGCCTTGACCTGCTGGGCTCAGGTGATCTTTCTGCCTCAACCTTACAAATAACTGGGACTATAGGTGCACGCCACCATACAAAGCTAATTTTTAAATTTTTTCGTAGAGAGGAGGTCTTGCTATGTTGCCCAGGCTGGTCTCGAATTCCTGGGCTCAGGCAATCCTCTCGCCTTGGCCTCCCAAAGTGTTGGGATTATAGGCGTGAGCCGCAGCGCCCAGCCTGAAAACTCTGTATTTTCCCCTCTAACAGAAAATGTCTGGTACAAAGGAAAGCTAGTGCATACATCCCCCCTTATTCATATGCTAAAGCCCTAATCCTTAGTGTGATAGTATTAGGAAGTAGGGCCTCTGGCAGGTAATTAGGTTTAGATGAGGTCATGAGGGTGAGCCTCCATTACTGGAATATGAATGGAATTCTTCTTTATATGAAGAAGAGACCAGAACTCTCTCTCTCCCACCACGTGAGGACACAGCAAGAAGACAGCTGTCTACAGGTCAGAAGGAGAGCCCTTACCAGGACATAATCTTGTGTTTTGATTTTAGATTTTCCAACCTCCAGGACTATGATAAATACACACTGGTTGTTTAAGCCACCCAGGCTATGGTATTTTGTTATAGCAGCCTGAGCTGACTAAGACAGTATTCAAGTAGGCTAGAAGGAACTCTGACCGTGAGCTTCAGAGGATGTTATTGGTATGCTTGTGCCATGTCAGACATGACAGATGAATGGTGTGAGGCTAGTTTTTCTGTGCAGTCTGCTTCAGGCCAATATAAATTCAGTCCTTCTCTCCTTCCAGAATCTTCTAGCACTTCTAGAATGTATAACATATTTGATACCTGTGTGGGCAGTAAAGAGCACCTCTGGAATTTGGGGACAAGGTCAAAGGATGTTGGGCTTTGAAGGGGAAGCCTAAGAATCCTCACAATATCATTAAGCACCTGCAGATGTAACCTACCCTTGGGGAGATTTTGCAAATGCATTACTGAGATTTCATGGTTTGCTACATCAAGATTAGATAACTCAAAGTTTATTGGAAGATTAAATTACATTGAGTAATGAGCAAGTAAATTGTAACGAGCCATCTTATTTGATGAGAATTAAAGTGGATAGGAATGAAGGTTCCTGTAAAAAGCCTAGAAGAAGAGAGTTGAAGAAGAAGCTCTAACTAGTGTTTTTCCAGGAGTGTCAAGGAATGGTAGAGAGGCGTTCTAGACTCTACCACAACCTGAGCCATGCACCACTCAACACCTTTCCCTGATTCTTGCCTAACACTTGAATTTCTAAATGCTAATTTAGTTTTGCTTGCACACAGCAGAAAGGAGTGCCCTGCATAGTAGTTGAAATGTGTGTCCCTCGTTGTACATTAGTTCGACTGGCATTCGGGTTTTCCCATCAGTCCCCTGTGGGATTTGGGTTGGCAAAAGTCCATTCCTTGGGCCTGATCCACCTTGTGTGGACTGATGACATGGGGTTTCTGGAACTTGAAGGTGAAGGACCTGATCTGGACCCAGTCCTGTACCAACGCACAGGTATCCTTTGAGGCTCTGCTTGATTGGGTGGCCAGCCAGCCATGGAAAATCAAAGCCTGGCAACTCCACGCCCACTGCTGTCACAGCTCCCACTTGCTGATAAGTCATTTTGTATATGTTTTGCCTTCCTTACACAACTCTTTCCTCCCACTTTTCCTCCCTCGGATTGTGAGTTTCTGTGGTTGGGCATTGTCTCTCTTCTTACGTACATTAAACGTATATAGAACCACAGGGACACTCAATAAATTGTTTGACTTTGTCAGCAAAGATACTTGAAAAGGTGATGAGTGCAAATAAAAAATTTTTAAAAATTTATTATTATTATTTTGTAGAGACAGGGTCTTGCCATGTTGCCCAGGCTGGTCTTGAACTCCTGGGCTCAGGCAATCTTCCCGCTGGGCCTCCCAAAGGGCTGGAATTACAGGTGTGAGCCACCAAACTGCAAATAAAATTTATTTACCTTCTTTGGAATCCAACTGTAAAAAGCATAGTTAAAACAGAAGCTAAAATGTTCTGTTGTTTAATCTTCAGCTTCCGTCTGATCTGATTCCCCATGCCATTCTTTAGAGACAAGCAAGAGATTCCCTTCACATCTTTCTATACTCTGTCCTACGGCTTTTGTTCTCAGGTAATCTGTCCCCTATTTGCCATTAAATAAGATGCTATTTGGGGCTGATTAGAGCTTGCAGTGGTTAAATTTATTCCTAATTACAGAGTTATGGGTAATTATTACTGTCAACCACCATTATGAAACTACGAACCTCTCAATCATCCTGAAACAAAAAAAATGCTGAACTTGAAAGTCGTGGTAACAGCTGTAGTGGGCGTACCATGAGGCCCAGGCAGTCATCTGGGAGAAGGAGTATTGTCAGGAAATACGGGGCTTTGGCTAGATGCATTAGAGGCAGACTTTTGGTTGCAACACTGGCTAGATGTGTGTTTGGCAAAACCTTTTGCCAAAACTCAATTTCCTCATTTATAACAAAGTGGAAAACCAATCCTATCTCAAGGGACTGGTGTGACAGTTAGTAGCAGCAGCACGTCAAATTCACAGCACCCTGTCTGGCACATCTACATACTTGTTAGTTCCTCCTCTCTTTCTATGCCCAGGGCCTAGGGGATGGGATGAAGGAGATTTTGTGTGAGGGGTCTTTCCATGTTCCCAGGACTTGACCCCTATGGAAAGGGGTCCAAAAGCACCCCAAATACCCATCCAGAGGCTCTGTTATAGCTTGCCCGCAGGACATAAGAAATAAGAGATGGCCGGGTGCGGTGGCTCTAGCCTGTAATCCCAGCACTTTGGGAGGCCAAGGCAAGAGGATTGCCTGAGCTCAGGGGTTCAAGACCAGCCTGAGCCACTTGGTGAGACCTCATCTGTACAATAAATCAAAAAATTAGCTGGGCGTGCTGGCACATGCCTGTAGTTCCAGCTACTTGGAAGGCTGAGGCAGAAGGATCATCTGAGCCCAGCAGGTCGAGGCTGTGGTGGCCGTGAGCGTGCCACTGCACTCCAGCCTGGGTGACAGAGTGAGACTCCGACTCAAAAAAAGAAGAGATGATGAAGTTATGCTTCACTGTCAGGATGGAACCACTTCCAGCCCTTTTGTTAGGAAGTTGCCTGTGTCCAGCTTACATAGGGTGGGGGGGAGACCCAGAGAGAGATCACACTTCACACTTGCTTATTTCACCTTCAGCTGTTGCCCAGTGTCTAATGTTTCACAGAGAAAGGACAGAAGAGTTGCGTTTGACACTGAGCAAGTCCCCACCATGCAAGCTTATCGCTCGAGGGTGCTAATTCCTGTCGACTGAGGCTTCATGCAGGTGGCTCACTTCTGCCAAGTGGTCCACGAGTGCCAGGCCCAGGCTCTGAGTCTTCCCTGTGTTATCTCAGTCTCACCATACCTAGAAAGGGGATGTTTCTTAGGAAAACAGGCTCATGAGGTGCCGTGTGGTGGACTGAAGGGTTGAGTGACGCTGGCAATTGTACATGGAGGGGGCTGGGAGCAAGAGTCCCTCATCTCTAGTAAGCACACCATGTCATCAGCGAGGCAGACAGGTCAGTTAATTGGCATTACCAATCGTACTGCTTAGCAGAGGGCAGGGTTCCTGGCATGAAACGGAGGAGCAGTCTTCTTTCAAAAGGCCTCTGTCTCTCATCCAAAGTGTGTCCTCTCTCTCCCTCTCTCTCAGCATAACCACTTTCTGCTTGGTCTCCCAGCTCCCTGCCTCCAGCCCCTCATCCTGGCAGTTCAAGTCCTGAGCACTTTGGCTCCCACCTACGTTTTCACCTTTTTGACCTGCCTCTTTTCAATGCGAACTCTTCCTAGACTCTACCATATATGCCCAGTTCTTGCCTTCAATCCTTCCTCTTGGGCCCTAAATCCTACCTACCCTTGAATCTCCCCGCTTCTTCCTAGCTTCCCCCAGTCTCTCGAGGCCAGTCTTCTGAATTTGCAGAACTTTCCTAGCCTAGCACAGACATCCCCACAGTTCAGGACTGTTTGTGCTAATCGCTGTGCTTCGCATTTGTAGTAAGGTTGTAAAACTTCAGGGACCAGACACAGCACAGTGCAAGACAGGCTCTGCCCCAAAGGCATTGGGGAAAAAAAATGGTTGCATTTACATGTTGACAGCGCATGAATTTCTTCAGCTAGAAATTGTCATTAGCAAGAATAATTAAAACAGGAAGCTGCTGGGTTGTTCTTACTTTGCGTTTCATAATAAATCACAAAGTTATCTGCCATGGTTTTGTGCTGCCTGTTCAGGGCAGCGAAATTGCAAGTGATAGCTTTGAAAGCCAGTGTCCACCAGGGCGGAGAACCAGACCAGAGTTGGAATCCTGGCCCCACCTCCTTGCTGAGTGACTGAAGGCAAATCCCTAAACTTATCTGAATTTGTTTGTTGTAACTCATGAAGGATTATCCCTACCTTATACGGTTGTTATGAGGAATAATTGAGCTATTGTGAATAAAATGAATGAGATTAGAAGGCATTAATGACTATATGAGAAATCAAACTGGCCAAGTTTCACAAAACACACTGAGAACTTAGAATGGTGTCTGTGGGGACACGGTGAGGGGACAGTGGTTAGCACAAACAATCCTGAACTGTGGGGGATGCCCATGCTAGACTAGGAAAGTTCTGCAAATTCAGAAGACTGTGGCCTTGGGAAGCTAGGGGAGGCCGGGAAGAAGTGGGGAGATTCAAGGGTGGGTAGGATGAACAGGAGGCAGGTAAACAGGAGACTGGCTGCTCAGGTGCCTTTGCCTAGGGTGAGTTTGGGCTCCAGGTGCAAGGAACAGGTGATGGGGAGGTAATTGCCACCAGGCGGGAAGTGTGTCACTTCTTCTCAGTAACCTCAGGGGACCCTTCTTGTCTGACCCAAGCGCTGGGTGACAGGTTCTGCCTGTCTCCTGTTGGTGATCACTTATCTGGCACTCCGCCATCCCTGCTTTTTCTCCAGGTTCCTGTGTCTCCGCTAACTATGGGATCCTGTGGTCAGGGACCGCCTCCCCTTCCCCAGGACCTGGCACAGAGCAGAAGCTCAGCACACACTGCTTTTTTTTTTTGAGGCAAGGTCTCACTTTGTGCCCAACCTAGAGTGCAGAGGCATGATCGTGGCTCACCGCCTTGACCTCCTGGTTCAGGTGATAGCCTCCCAAGTAGCTGGAACTACAGGAATGCACCACCACACCTGGCTAACTTCTTTCTGTAGAGATGAGGTCTTGCTATGTTGCCCAGGCTAATCTCAAATTCCTAGGCTCAAGCAATCCTCCTGCCTTAGTCTCCCAAAGTGCTGGGATTACAGGCATGAGCCACTGCGCTCAGCCCACATGCTGCTTTTGATCGAATATTTCCAAGTACTCACTTTCCAAGAATACAAGAAGCAGGACCCTTCTCTAGACCAACTTGGATAATGAAGACGTGGAGAGAAAGTCACTGGCAAAGGCCCAAGGAGCAGCTTTCCTTAAACTCCGCATGGAGGTGCAGGGGGTGACATTTTTTGACAGCTATTACATAGCTGGGGCAGATGGAAGAACAACAAGTACAAAAGAGAACTCGATTTGAGCAAGACTTTGGCTTTGTTTGGCATCTGTTTACCGGATACCATAGTAGCACGCCTTGCCCTGGGCAGGGAGTGAGGAGCGCTGCAGCCAGTCTCTGGGAATGGAAATACTTGAGGGTGAAAGCCTAATTATTTAAAGACACATCAAAACAAAAGCAAAGAGGGAAACAATCTGGCTTTCTCGGTTTCTGAGAAGCCAGCGGCTCTGAAGAAGCTGGAGCTGTTGACAGCGGGAGGATGCCTTCCTATCCCCCCAGGGAGCAGAGGGTGCAACGCCAGGGCCAGCCTGGGGCTACCAAAGCAAAGGGACAAAGCACTCCCTTTCCAGCAGAGCTGTTGTTGGCAGGCTCCGGGTGCATAAGGATGGGTAGGGCCTGGCCCCGCCAAGGCCCCATTGTGTTGCCCGTGGACCCCAGTTCGGTTTGGAGGATTTCATCTTTATGGCCTGTAACATTCCCATTTCCTTCTCTCTTTCATCATCATCATCATCATCATCATCATCACAACAATAGTAATAGTAATTATAATAATATAAGACATATGTATTTCTCTTCCTTATTTTAAGACTGTTAACCAAGACCACTTGGCTGTAGTTTTAAAAATTAACAAATCAGGGCGCACAGGCAGAAATCTTGTAAAAGAGGTCTCCATGAAAGTCCTTTTTACAGTTATATTATTCTATCCCGGCACTTGCAAAATCCTTAGAGGTGGTCCACTTTTGTCCTTTCTTCCTTATTTTCTGTCTTTCTCCCCTCCTGCTCCTCTTTCCCTTCCTTTTGTCTTTCTTTTCTCTCTCTTTTTTTTTTTTTTTTTGCCCCGTTCCTTCTCCCACTTTTCTTTTTTCTCTTTCTTAAGGAGCCCAGAAGTAAGGCTCTTCCAGGGTCACCAGTCCAGCAGCATAGGAAACCCTTTAAGGACCCCACTTCTTACAGTCTGTTCTCCACTGAGGACTAGCTGTGCTTTATGCTTGATCATGAAATGGGAGCCTTGGTTCCGGGCACCATGTCACAACACCTAGGTTGGTGAAGAAAAATTGGTCAAAAGACCGTAGGGAGTGTGGGGACTATGGTGGAGTGGAGCCTGTGGAGAAATATGTGACCCGGTTAGACCAGTGACAATTGAGTAATTTATGTTGAGGAAGGGAACCTCAAGATAAAATTTTACAATGAGACTTACCGACCACAGTGAGAGCTGAAAAAATTCACTGCCCAGAAATACTATTAGTAACCACTAACAGTAAAACATTTGCTGTTAGTTCTGCAGTAAATAAAAAGGAGTTAAACATTGCTGTTAATTAACCCTTTCTTAAAGAAACAAAACACCACAATTGGTAGTCGCCGTGCCTACCATGGTGACCACGGGTGATGGGGAAAGAAAAAAAAAAAGAAACACCACAATCAGTCACTTTACAAACCCCCAGCAAAGCCTGGTGCTGCAGCACAGTTCGGTAAAACTGCCCTTTTTGCTTCTGTCTCTTTGCAGGCAGCAGACACTCTTTCCTGCTGTTCTGCCCGTCACATTCTTCACAGCACCTTCTCCCTTAAGTAAATATACCTTTCTTAATTCATGACTGTCTTGGTGTACACTTTCACCCCCATGACACTGGCCATACCTAGCTCACACAGGGCAGAGCGGGAATGACCCTACCTGAGGCTTTCAAATGCAAAACAATTTTTTTCCTGTTGCTTCAAGATATTTTATTTGTTATGGTTGGTGGGGGCAGAAAGGGAATTATGGATTTTCTGAAACCATTTCTTTGTAACCATGTTCTTTCAAGCAGTGAAAATATTGTTATTGGTCAGGCGTGGTGGCTCACACCTGTAATCCCAGTACTTTGGGTGGCTGAGATGGAAGGATCTCTTTCTTGAGGCCAGGAGTTTGAGACCAGTCTGGGCAACATAGTGAGACCTTGTCTGTACAAAAACAAAGGTTGTTATTGCCCCAATTCTACAGGAATCAGCAGGGGAGGACAGGTGATCTGCCCAGACTCTCTGCTGTTCCACCCACTGCTCAGGAAATGTTTCTTTCCAGCTGTGAGCTCTGCTTCCTTGGCAGGATTCTAGGCTTCTGAAGAGTTGGAAGGAGTCTTCTCCTCTCCTGCCCTCCACTCCCCAGTTCATTTAATCATACCCTCCGCAGGACCCCATTCACATAAACCCACAGCTCAGGATGGGTCCCCTAGTCCTTCCCTTTCTAGTCCCCTTTTTTTTTTTTTTTTTTGAGTTGGGTTTCGCTGTTGCCCAGGCTGGAGTGCAGTGGCACGATTATGGCTCACTGCAGCCTCCAACTTCTGAGCTCTAGCGATGCTCCTGTCTCAGCTTTCCGAATAGCTGGGACTACAGAGGTGCGTCATCACACCTGGCTTGTTTTTGATTTTTTGTAGAGACGAGCTCTCTCTATGTGCCCCAGGCTGGTCTTGAACTCCTGGGCTCAAGAAATCCTCCTCCCTCAGCTTCCCAAAGTGCTGGAATTACAGGCATGAATCATTGTGCCTGGCTCTGATCTCACTTCTAATTTTTTGTGTTTCTCAAAGTGTGGTCCTCAGACCAGCAGCATCAACATCACCTGGGACCTTGTTAGAAAAATACGTTTTCTACTTTTTTCTAGCTACTGGATCAGAAACTCTGGGGGTAGGAGTAGGGCCCAGCAATCTATGTTTTAACAGGTCCTCCAAGGGATTCTGGTACCCCTAAAGTCCCTGTAATGCTTCCAACAATCTGAATACTGGTTCTTAACCTGGGCTACACATTCAAGTCACTTGGGGAGCTTTCAAAAATTAATGCCTGCATCCTAACCTGGCCTCCCACCCACAAATTCTGACACATTTGGTCTGGTGTGTGCAGCCTGGGAATTGAGGTTTTTAAAAGTTCCCCAGGTAATTCTAAATCGCAGCCACACTTGAGAACCATTGATCTAAATAAAATATGGAAGACAACTGTATTGTAATGAAACATTAAGTAGAAATCCAAAAGTGAGACACATGCCAACAAAGAATGATAGAATGACTAACATACAAAGTTAAACTCTAAAAACAGAAGTATAAGGGAAGAGAGATTAGTTGGGTTAGAACAATTGGAGATATCTCACTCCCACAATTGATACTAAGCCGGAAAGCTCACCGCCTCTTTCAGGAAGAGGTATATATTGATGGTTTCAAGATTGCGATGGGTTAGTGTTACTTAAAAATTCTCTTTCCTGCTTCAGAACACACAGCTCACTGTGTTACAAAATGCACTCATTCCTCGATGTGTTTTCATCACTGTTCTTTCCCCTTTTCTGCGCATTCTGTAAGCTCAGGAGTCTGCTGTGCTCCCCTGCTCCGTCAGCTTCAACAAGAGACACGCAGATGCTATTCTAACCAATGTGAAAATACAACATACGCCTCTTTTTAAACATTTTTTTTATCAGGGTCTCATTCTGTCACCCAGGCTGTGGTGGCACGATCAACCTCCTTGGCTCAGGTGAGCCTCCCTCCTCAGCCTCCCGAATAGCTGGGACTATAGGCACACAACACCATGCCTAGCTAATTTTTTTATTTTTTTTTGTAGAGACGAGGTCTTGCTCTGTTGCCCGGGCCGGTCTTGTACTTCTGGGCTCAAGCAATCCTTCTACCTCAGCTCCCCAAAGTGCTGGGATTATAGGTGTGAGCTATCATGTCTGGTCGCCTCTTTTTAAAGAAAGAAGGGAAAATATGAAGACAGAATGAGTTTTACTTTAAGAGGGGAATCAGTTTTAATTTACATAAAAGTAAGGAGTCACACAGAATTCATGTTACCCACATGTGGTAAAATTATTTTGATTTGGAATGAGGCAGAGGAGCACTAGCTGTACCTTGCAAGGTAGGCTAGAATTGAAGGTCTCAATTCAAATGGCACCAGGCCAGACTCTGGATGTTTTCTTAGGCCATCTACTCAAAGACGTAGGGACATACAATCCCACTCAAATGTAATCATTTCTCTCTTAAAATAGAAATTTTAACCCCATGGTTGTGTGGTTAAGATTTGTTAAGATATGATTTAGTTTGCACGAAGTCATAAAACATGGCTCCCAGAGGACTGAATGCCTGGCGGAGGGCTCATTGATTGAACCTATTGTTAATTGCTTACAAAAAGTCCTATTTCACATTTAAACCGTGGACTAGTTTTTGGTGATAAGAATAGCAGCTTGCTTGCTTGTTTTTCTTCTGTAACAGATGCTTATTACAGACACTAATAGTTTCTGAACCTCAACTGGATGAAAAGCTTGCCTTTGACAGTTAGGTAATGTTAAAGCAAATCCAGCCACTGTGACTTCTAATTGAGCCTGGGCAAATCAGGTGCACATTTCAGCATATATCAGGCACTGCCCTCTTGATTTTTTTGTAGAGACGAGGTCTCACCATGTTGTCCAGGCTGGTCTTATACTCCTGGGCTCAAGCAATCCTCCTGCCCCAGCTTCCTAAAGTTCTGGGATTACAGGTGTGAGCCACCACACCTGAGATTCTGACTCAGCCAATGGGATAGCATTCAGAAGTGTGCATTTTACATGGCCCTCTCGTCCCACGAAGTGACTCTGGTTCACGTGGGTGAAATAATGGTCTTCATAGTCAGCAATAATAAATGGGGGTTCTGCCACAGTAGCTTTTCTCTACTCGCCACTTTTTCCACAATATACCTGGCTCATTTCTTTCTTTGGTTTACAAGTGAAGACACTCCTCAGTTCACTGTGACTTAATTTGTAGGTAACTGCGGAGACCTGTCTCTTGTTCAAATTCAAATTTCCCCTTCATCCCAATCCCACTTGTGGAGAAATATGTGGCCCAATTAGGCCAGCGACAATTGGGTAAATGATACCGAGGAAAGAGACCTCAAAATAAAATTTTACAAATAAATTTACCAACTACTGCAAGAGTTGTAAAAACTGGCTGACCAGCTGTAAAACATTTGCTGTTAGTTTCCCAGTAAACAAAAAGCAGTTAACCATTGGTGCCCTATCTTGAAGAAACGAAACACCACAATCCTTTTACAAACCTCTGGCACAGAATGTTGCCAATTTCCTTTTGCAAATGTCTCCATGTCATGTAGGCAATTCCCCTGGTCATACTAGACCCCAATACAGTACAGTGTAATAAAAATCCTCTCTAGCCTCTGCCTCTTGGCAAAGCAGACACCCTTATTGTTCTGCCTGTCACATTCTTCATGACGCTTTCTCCCTTAAATAAGTCTACCTTTTAAAATTCATAACTGTCTTGGTGATTACTTTCACTCTCCCGTGACACCAGCCGTACCTAGCCCTACATACGGCAGGCAGCACTCCCAGTGCCCAAATCTAAGTGCAGAACTAGCAGTTATAAGGTGTATAACAATGACACCAACTCTCCCTCACGCGTAGTGTTTCCTACATGCTAGCCTGCTCCAGGGACTGGAGATATATGAATTTAGCTTCACAACAAGTCTGTGATGTTGTACACATTTTACTGATGGAGAAAGGAGCTTAGTCACCTGCTCAACATCATGCAGCTGTGACAGCTGGATATGAACCTAGGCAGTTGAGTTTCAGTGCCAGTATTCTCATTCCCATGCTCTATCCATGTACACGATCTCCCCAGTTGCCCAGATGCTCTCTGGCACACCTCAGCAGTTTATATCCTCCCTCGAGTGCATGAGGATTTCAGGTCTCCTCATCCCCCATAACTGGCATCATCTGGTTACTTTTCTCCCATTTGATAGATACAAGGTGACAGCTCTCACAGTTTGCATTTCTCCACCAGTGAGGCAGAGCAACTTTTCAGGTTAGCCATACAGATTTCCTTCTATAAACTGTCAATTCATGGTCTTTTGCCGATTTTTCTATTGGATGTATTTTATCAATTTGCAAAAATGTCCTGTATATTCTTGACATTAACCCTTTGTTCATATAAACTCCAAATATTTCCTTCCAACCTATTATCAGTCTGTGCTGTCACTTGAACAGAAATCCTTAGTTTTTATCATCATGGAAGGGCTTTGAGGGATTTAAGCTCTTCCCCATTCAAGTCTACAGAGATTTTGTTATTTGTTATTCTTTGTTGTCATTGTAGCTTTACAATCAAGTCTTTAATTCTTCTGGAGCTAATCTACATATATGGTGGGAAGCAGGAATCCAAGCTTTCTCCATATGGTGAGACAATTTTCCCAACATCATTTGGGAAATTTCTCCTTTCCCCATAGGTGCCACCGCTAACATCTTTCAAGGTCACAACAGTTTTTTTTTTAATTGTGGCAAAATACACTTAACATAAAACATAACATTTTCACAGTTTTTAAGTGTGCAGTTCAGTGGTATCAAATACCTTCATAATATGCAACCATCACCACCATTCATCTCCATAATTTTTCATTTTGTAAAACTGAAACTGTGTGTTCATTAAATGATAACTCCCCATGTTCCCACCCCCTAGCCCCTGGCAACCACCAGTTTACTGTCTCTATGAATTTGACCACTCCAAGTACCTCATGTAAGTGGAATCATGCAGTATAGGTCTTTTTGTGACAGGCTTTATTCACTTAACATAATAAGGTTCATCCATGCTGCAGCATACATCAGAATTTTCTTTTTTAAAGCTAGATAACATTCCATTGTACATATGCACCACATTTGGCTTATCCATTAGTCAGGAGATGCTTCGGTCGTGTCCACGTTTTTGCTTCCATGAATAATGCTATGAACAAGGGTGTTGTACAAATTTCTTCGAGACCCAGTTTTCCATTCTTTTGGATATATGCCCAGAAGTAGAATTGCTGGATTATATGATAGTTCTATTTTCAATTTTCTGAGGAACTCTCATATTGTTTTCCACGGTAGGTGTATCATTTCACATTCCCACCAACAGTGCACAAGGGTTTCAATTTCTCCACAACCTCACCAACGCTGTTTATTTTCTGAGTATGTGTATTTTTATTATTTTTATTGGCGTGTATGTGTGATGGCATTTCATTGTAACCTTGATTTGCATTTCCCTAATGACTAGTGATGTTAAGTATCTTTTCATATATTTACTGGCAATCTTTGGAGAAATGACTATACAATTCCTTTGCCCATTTCTGAGTTGTTCTTGTTGACTTTTAGGAGTTCTCTATATATTCTGGTTATGAATTCCTTAACAAACATATGACTTATATATATTTTCTCCCTTTTTTTTTTTTTTTTTTGAGTCGGAGTCTCACTCCATCGCCCAGGCTGGGGAGTAGTGGCACACTCATGGCCACCCCAGCATCGACCTGCTGGGCTCCAGCGATCCTTCCACCTCAGCTTTCCAAGTAGCCGGAACAACAGGTGTGCAATACCATGCCCCGCTAATTATTTTTGGTTTTTACTGTAGAGACGAGGTCTCACCAAGTTGCCCGGGCTGGTCTCGAATCCGTGGACTCAGGCAATCCATTTGCCTCGGCCTTCTGAAGTGCTGGGATTACAGATTGAACCACTGAGCCTGGCCTATTTTCTCCCATTCTATAGGTCACCTTCTCTGTCAGTATAGTCTTTCGATATACAAATACTTAAAATTTTCATGACGCCCAATTTATTTTTCCTTTTATTGCCTGTGCCTTTAATGTCATAGCTAATAAATCATTGCCAAAACCCATGTTGTGAAGCTTTGTCCTATGCTTTCTTCTGAGTGGTTTATAGTTTCAGGTCTTACATTTAGATTTTTGATTCATTTTGAGTCTTTATACGTGGTGTTAGGTAGGGTAGGGCCCAACATCATTCTTTGGCATGTGTATATCTAGTTTTCCTAGCACCATCTGAAAAGATGCCTTTCCTTAAGGGTGTCTTGTCAGTCTTGCAAACATCTTTTGAGCATATATGCGAGGATTTCTGAGCTCTCTGTTATATGCCATTGGTTTATATGTCTGTTTTTATGCCAGTATCACATTACTTTGACTATTGTAGCTGTGTAGGAAGTTTTTGAAATCAGGAAGTGAGTCCTACAGTTTTCTTTTTCAAATTTTCTGTTTTGGTTATTTGGGGTCCCTTGAGCCCCCATATTAATTTTAGGATGGGCTTTTCTATCTCTATAAAAACCATTGTGGTTTTGATAGGGATTGCATTTAATCTGTATATTGCTTTGGGTAGTACTGACACCTTAATATTGTTTTCCAATCAAGAGCCATGAGATATATGTTATGACTTTTTTAGTAATATTTTATAGTTTGTATCATACAAGTCTTTCATCTCCTTGGCTAAATTCCCATTTAAAAATTTTTTTTGATGTTTTTATAATGGAACTGTGTACTTTTCAGATTGCTCATTGTTAGTATATAGAAATGTGATTGATTTTTGTATGATTTTGTGTCCTACTACTTTGCTGGATTTATTTATTTATTCTAATAGTTGAATGTGTGTGTGTATATAATTTTTAGGGTTTCCTACATATACAATCATATCTGTCAACAGAGATAATTTTATTTCTTCCTTTCCAACTTGGGCTAGAACTTCCTGTACTATTTTGGAGTGATTAAAGTGTACATCTTTGTCTTGTTCTTGAAGAAAAGATTTCAGTCTTTTGCTATTCAGTATATTTGTCATGGGTTTTCCATATATGACTTTTATTATATTGAGGTAGATTCTATTTCTAGTTTGTTGAATTTTTTTTTAAAATCATGAAAGGGTGTTGAATTTTGTCAAATGATTTTTCTGTATCAGTTGAGGTTTTTTTTCTTCATTCTGTTAACATTGTGTATTATATTGATTTTCTTGTTGAACCATCCTTGACTTTTAGGAAATCCCACTTGATCACGATATATAATTCTTGTAATATGCTGCTGAATTTGAATTACTAGTATTTTGTTGAGGATTTTTGCACCAGTGTTCATAATGGATACTGGTCTGTTGGTTTCTTTTCCTGTAGCATGTACGTCTAGCTTTGGTACAGGGTAATGTTGGTCTCATAGGATGAGTTAGAAAGTGTTTTCAGTCACTTCTTTGGAAATTTTCAGTCAATTCTTTGGAAATTTTTTGGAAAAGTTTGAGAAGGATCAGTATTTGTCTTCAAATGTTTGGCAGAGTTCACCGTTGAAGCTATCAGGTCCAGAGTCTGTCTTTTAGAGATTTTTGATTACTGATCCAGTCTTCTTAACAGTTATAGGTCTATTCAGATTTTTTATTTCTTTGTGATTGTGTCTTGGTAGGTTTTGAGTTTCTGAAAGTTTGTTTACTTTATCTAGGTTATCCAATTTGTTGGCATTTGTTCATAGTACTCTCTTATAATCCTTTTTATAGCTAATTCCACTAAATAAAAAAAATGTAGCCAATGAATCACAAGTCCACTTAGAGTAAGGATGGTTACTTTTATGCTTTTAGCTTTGACAGTACTAGACCATAGGTGAGGGTCTTAAGTTGGGCAGAGGCTTGAAGGAGGTTGAAAAAAAAAAATATCTTCAGAGCCTGAGTCAGAAAAAAGCTAGGGTAGGATTGCAGGAATTGAGTCAAAAACAAATGTTTTGATTAAATATGGAGACAGAAATATGGCAGGTGGGACATGCAATTTTTTACTGTATAGTTTTTTTCTCTTGAAGTTTTTATAATGTGGATATCTTTTATAGTAACAAAAAACTCAATGGCTTCTGGTTTAATTAAAGCACAGACTAGTGAAATAAGCAATCCAACTTAACATACTGATAGCCTTTTTTGTTTTGCTGCTATCAGGGTTATCTTTTCAGAGTTGGAAGAACCATACAGAGGTAGACAATCATTTCGGTAGGTCTGTGCTCATTCAGAATGTCCCCACAAGCCTGCCTTAGTTTGAAACATGCAGGTCTTAACTCAACAAATACTTCAAGAGTAAAATTAACACATTATGGCCCAGGCTGTGAATATATTCTCATGCTATTAATTTATCTCCTTCTAGAACCAGTAGGCTAAATTTCCACAGGAAAGGCTAACTTTTAGGGAAGAGTTAAAATCCCCTGCCAAACAGAAGCTAAACTCTTTCCCACAACCAAGATCAATATATTGAACTTATGAGATATAAGTAACTCACATAGAGTAGGGTTTCTCAACTTGATACCACTGACATTTTGGAACAGATAATTCTTGGCCGTAGGGGGCTGGCCTGTACAGTGTAAGATATTTACCAGCATTCCTTGTCTCTCTACCTGCCAGATGCCAGCAGAACCCTTTCCCAGTTTCGGCAACCAAAAATGTCTCTAGACACTGAAGAATATCTCCTGGGGACAAAATCACTTCCAGTTGAGAATCAGTAACAAAGAGGAAGAAACTTAATTACATGCTGATACCCTGGATTTTGTAATATCCTTATGACCCGGTATTTTATTTAGTATTGACTGATGGTCAATCAGTGGTGGCTGGGAGTAAATGGCCACTTATCTTCTGCTTGAGAGCATAAACACGCATTATAAGAAGCAAAAATTTAAGTTGAAGATTAGTTTGCCTAAAAATACAACAAAATATTATACTTGAGCTACATTATAATATTATAATATGCTTTACTGTGAGTCTTTTTGAGAAGACTGGGTAATTAAATTTGTTGGCATGTTATCACTGCTTCTAAGCCAATGTTGTCCTGGAGTCCTAGCCAAATAAGGTTAAGAAAAAAAGGTGCAAAAATTAGAAAGAAAGGGACAACGTCCTTATTTGCAGTTAATATAATTCCAACAGAATCCATGGGCAAACCATTAGAACTTGGTAAGGGAGTTGGACAAGGCTGCTGGATGTAAGGCTCAAGAGCACTTCTATATACAAGTAATAATCAACGAGGAAATTGAATGAAAAAGGGTCATATTCACAGTAGAAACAAAAAGACAAAAACTAACAAATATGTATGAGACCACTAGGGAGAAGACTACAAATCATTACTTAAATAAATGGAGAGACATTTTATGTTCATAGATGAAAGAAATAAACTTTTCAAAATGGTTCATTTTCAGATTATATAAATCCAAAGCAACTCCAATAAAAATAACAAGTGTCTTCAGGAACATGACAAGCTGATCCTAGAATATACAAGAAATACAAGAGTCAAGAACAGCGGAGGTAATTTTGAAGAACATACAATTCCCTCACCACATATTGATGTGTACAGCTATACAGTAGCAAAGACAGCATGGAGTTGGCTTAGGGACAGCTAATGAAACAGGAAAAGGGAGCCCAGAAAATTATGCATATATGGGAAACTGAGGTAGGGCAAAGGTGGCACTGTGAGCAGTAAAGACAGGTTGATGCCATCAGAGAACTGTCATTCTCTTTTGGTTTTAGTAAAGAATCAGCGAGATTTTTCAAAGGCTATGAGAGAGATGAGAGAACTGTTGAAAACTGAGTTTGTCAAAACATTGGGCTAGTCCTGACTGGGGATTCCCAAACCAGTCAGAGACTAAGCTCATGTGGAATTCTTGGACAGGCATAACCAACACCCAGTCAATGACTTACGGGACACACAGCACAGGTATTCCTGTACTTCTTCCAATTTAACGCTCCACAGGCTGGCAGACAGATTCTGTTTTTAGAAAGGTTAAAAAGAAAAAATATTCTGTCTCAGAAGCTATAGAATACAGTATCAGCAAAGAGGGGCTCTTTGAAGACTGCTCTGATCACGTCACACACTCAGAGTGGGGCAATATGAAACTCATGCCCTCTGGTCCCCATGGGCCCACTTCCACATGCTAGGGCATGTTCTTGTCCTGGGAAGAGCAACTCAAGTTTACTCAGAGCTTTCCCTGTACCAACAATAGCTTCACCGATTATATCAGAAAGGGGAAAAAAACAGTTTAAAGTTTATTTGTACTTCAAAAGTTTGCATTAAAAAAGCAAGTACGATAACAAAACATCCTCACACAATCTGTAATTTTAAGTAATTTATTTCAATAGAAAACTGTCCTTAAATTCATTTTGTTAGCTTATGCAAACACACTGAAGAGCACACACCCACATTTGCATATTAAAAAGAAACCAAAAGTGAGAGAGGAACCACGCTGCACATCACTCAAGGAGGTCATAGTGCAATCGAGTGCTTCATCATTAGAGTACCTCAAGTTAACTGGAACAAAGAATAAAAATGGCTTGTGTGTTCATGTATATTATCATCATTGGGTACTTGTCCCTACAAATGTTTGATCTCCTTTAGATTATGTTGTGAACCTGTTCCCCCGACCCCCTCCCCACACACATACTTCAGTAGTTTGTAAAACAGTGAACTTGTCAATAATCAAGGTACAGAAACTCTTGAGAGTCTGCTGCCTTATCAACTATTTTGTCATACCTGCTAAGTCAGTAATTATTGGACTGTATTTGTGAGTAGTTACAGTAAGTGATATCTTTAGGGGAAATAATATTTCTCACCTAGTATCTAAAGCACAGCTAATATTTATGAAACTTTCTTCTTATATTAAGAAAAAAGACTTCAACCTCAAAACACTCTAATTATGTATTCTTTTAATCCCACCATTTCTTTGTAGTTAAATGGCTAGAATCAAAATTTAAATTCTGCTAACAAGCCTCAAAGACCAGCTAACCCTTTCATTCGGATTTAAAGACTAAGACTGTCTATTTGCCTACTCCGGAACATAAGAGCCCTTTAAAAAACATGAAAATAAACATCTTGACCCAGGGAAACACCAGTAGCTCCAGGTCTTCCAATAATCCCAGAGGAGCAAAAATACATCCAAGTTTGCTTTCACTGAGAAAGCTAGTTTAGTCTCTTAAATTCCCTTTAATTTATATATTGAAGCTGTTTTTACATTCTTGCACAATATCTTCAGGTAAACAATAACTGCCAGATCAAGTGACTTGTTTTGAATGTTATTTAAATATAATATGAGCTGACATAAATCTCATTTCTGGCCAAAGGAACTCTCATTACAAGATTTCAACAGCCTTAATAAAACCCAAACAAATCTCTCTGGCTGTATTTTATTTTTTTAGGGATTTTCCAAAAGGCCTTGTAATTAAATCTATGCTCAAAACAACACCACCATCAACAACAAAACAAAAATGAACTTGAAAATGAAATGTTCTTTAAAGTTGTAGAAGAGTGCTCATCTAAAGGTTAATTTGGGTGGGTTTATTTTTAATCTTCTACCCTGAAAGGAGAGATGCAGGGAGAAAGCTTGTTTAAAAAGACTCAAAAGACAAGGAAGATGCAACAATTACCTACAGAGGTTTCTAGAAAGACTTTCTTCGACTTGCTGTGACACAGATTAAGCTGGTGGAGAGAGGGATAGCACACACTCTCGAAATAAGAGGAGCAAGAGGGCACATGATCACTGTCATACACAGAGCCCTCAAATTGCTCTTCAAATTGATAAGGCACTGACCAAATTTTCCCCACACTATAACTTGAGACATGGGTGCAATGAAATTGCTTTCAATAAACTAAAGGTTTGTATGCACAGAGCTCTTTCATTAGAATCCTCCAACCAGAAAAAAAAAAGTCGCCTTAGACACAAGCCATTTTTAGGGACGCAAAATCAAAAGGTACTTAAATCATTTTGAAAAGGTTCACATGAAAAGTAACTGATCAACAATGTGAATGAATAGCAATATTCATATCTCAAAGTTTTTAAAAAAAGAGAATACCACTCTGGCTGTAAAAATCATAAATTTACTATGTTTGAAAGAAATATACACAAGGAAGAGAGAAAATGAAAGCAAACCCTAAAATGTCACTGAAGAAGTCAGACAAACCTCATCACTTGCTTTATGACACCTGTTCATGCAACAGTACTATTGTTCCGCTGGGACACAGTTCAACTCATCTTCATTTTCAAAAAGGGATCCAATTATTTCAAAAGCCTTTGAAACAAAAGGTTTATTTTACTGAAGATTATCTTCTCTTAGGCAACACTGGTACCTCTTGTTTGCAGAAGATGATAACGTGGTAGTTTAAAAACTGGTTGTAAAGGAATGTGCCTCAAAAAACAGGAAGGGAATCAATAGTGGATATAGTCTACTAAAAGCCAATTGATTAAATCTACTATTACGATAGATTTTCAATTAGTATGACGTCTTATAGTTTTGTTTTCAGTAGTAAAGGTTTACAGCTTACTGACCTACCTTAACAAGTAAAAAGGACGTATGCTTGTTATTTAGTCAGGTAAATTCTAACAATCCCAAGAGACCAACGAGCTGCTCTTAAGGGCCCCAATTTCAACGAACATACATATGCTAGAGTGTGTAAACATTTTTTCCATTCTTTTGTCCTCCTATAACAACAGTGCTTTTTGGACTCCTTATAAATCATTTAGAAGCCACTTATAAAAGCTTTGCAGCTATAAACACCCTGACTCTTGGTATACTGAAAGATCCAGTACCAACATAGTCCATATAGAAGACAGTGCAATACTTATATGGCATTTTCCACATAGAAAAAATATTTGTCATTGAAGCACATAAGAGAGAAAAAAATACTCAAACTTAAATTGTTTGAATCCCTTGTGATGTTTACACAAATAATACTTACATAGTGAAAAAACAAAATAGGAAGGTGTGTTTGATCAGTTCTCTTTCAATTCTTATAGTTTGGAGGTTACAGTGAAAATAATACCCTGAAAAACAAGCAGAGCCTGGACAGAGGGGGGCATGAAGCCAAAAAACAGTGCTGGGGAAGGGAATTATGTAGTCATTCTTATGATTATATTTTAAAAGCTGATACGCTACTTCCATATGAAAAATAAGACTCTATGTTAAAATAAATGTTCAGTGAGACATGCCTCAAATGGTACTGGCCAGTATTATATACTGCTATACTAGGCCATATCATATGCCAATCATTATGCTTATCAGAAACCAGCTTAAGTTACAATTAAATTTCTAATGAGTTCTTGGCTAGGGGAGAAACAAAGAAGGTTAATGTTGATGAAAAGTTTGAGCTTTTGAGTCATTAATTCACAATCTAGGACAGACTTGGTAAGATTCATATTCCCATAAATAAACGATCTACACATTTAATATATTTTGGTGACATTTAAAAATTATCAGATGTTTGATGAATTTTAAACCAAACCTTCACCTACACTATTTTAATTCACTTCACTTACTGGTTTCAATTTGCTTCAAATGCTAAAATAATCTTCAACAGCAATGACTAATCTTTTGAATGGGTAAATTTAAAGACAGAAAAATAATGATGACTTCTGCACTGTTGTTACAAGGTTAGTCAGAGGCCACAGTTCTATCTATGAACCATTTACCCAGTCTGAACACTGTTCTTACTCTGTGCAAGCATCTATTAACGTCCAGGGCTGAAAACATCCAACGCGTCTTCCAGCTCAGCTCTCTCTTTGGCAAAACCACGTGATGGCAGGCTCTGACTTCTAGTTGCACATCTCCACAGATATGGTTAACCTACGATGTGCCTACGTTTGCTTACTTATGACAAACAAAATAATAATTAAAAAAAATCCACAGGGTTCGCATTCACAATATTTTTAAAAAGCACATACATTGTTAAAAATGCTATTTCTGAAAAGAAATAAGCAAGTCAAGAAATTAAAAAAAATGCAAAACAAAAGATGTGCAAAGGTCTGCACAGTAATACTGCTGGCTACATGGATGGTATCTTTCTATGTACCCAACGTGGGTTAAGCTTAAATCACTAACTGAAAAGTCTTTCAGCACTGGCAACTGTTTGCTCTTTCCAGCCTATGTCACTAAAACCCAGAAATAATGGTATTTCTAACTGTGTTATATGAGAAAAATACTTGAACTCAACATTTTTTCCAAACAGAAAACCAAATTAAAACACTTAACATTCAAAAAAAGCCCTTCTACCTTCCTCTGGATAGATGTTTTTATAATTATTGTATAAGCAATATTTTCTATTTAGGTTTCATGGACTCAAGGGTGACTTATTTTTAAAAAGTATAAAATTTTCTAAGAATATAGATGTGACAAATTTAACATGAGGTCCAAAGTAACAGAAGTCTATTAGCAGATATCAGTCACAAAGCATTACTTATTCTGGGCCACTGCTAAAATCTATGATGCCTCAAGAGTTTATAACAGCCAATACATAGCCTTTGTTCAAGTGTCTTTTTTTTTTGTTAAAATTCTAAGGTATCTCACCAAACTTTTTTGTTTTTGTACTTCAATATTGATTTTAGAAATTCAGTGCATTATTGCATAGAAGAGCGCTTACAAAACTGCTTGGTCAACTACTGACAAAATACAATTTCATGTCAGAAACCTATAGTAAGTTCTCAGAAAAATGTTTTGGTATGTTTACGGTAAGTTGTATAAGGAGTAAAGTTTTGGTACTGAAAATGCCCGGAATCTCAAACTTTCAACTTTATCCCTCTTATATTATTTTGTATGTCTTATAATACATACATACATATCTATGTAGAATCATTTAAACAAATATGATCCTGAATCTCGTACTGACCAAAAATAAAGTGAGTAATAAAAAAGTAACTCTGGCATTATGCACATTAAACACCGTAAAAGAAAACATCTTGAAAAAATATCACTGTATCACCTTGATGGGGAAAACCGCCAGTGACCGGGCGAAGGCATAAGCAAATTAACTTGGAAAAAAGATCTAATTATGGTAAAATCTTCTCAGACAAGTTTAGATTGGGACGATAGTTCTCTACAAAGCAGATCTGTGGTCCAACAATGAATTCATATAGAAAGCTAAACTTTAACCCCAGTTAGAAACAACCATGTTTTCTGGTGCCGACTTTAAACAGTGACTGGCAAATGAACACTCAGCCTTTGTACCTCCTGCAGGGAATAATGTTCCCCATACAGTACTAAATTTCAGAAGTTAGTATTTAAAAAACACCCCTCATCCCAAACAAAACAAACACCCCCCACCCCACCCCAAACAAACCCCAGCAACTTCCATTAGGAACGTTTCTCACTCCTACACTCTTGCTGGGAGGGAGCACACAAGGCTGCAGCTGAAGAGACAGGACAAGCCCTGCTCCTGATGGAATCCCTAGGAAATAGATTTTTCCTTCTTAAAGCGTATCTAAAAAAGGCAATTCCCCCTCCAAAATTAGTACAAAGTTAAAAGAAACACAAATTAGCTACGATCAATCCCAAGCACAGCACCGCCGGAAGATTCACACACACTATTTGGTGTTTCATGTTGGTTTTCCTTTCATTCTTTTAAGGCAGTGGTTTCCACAGGTCAGTTGAGAGATAAAAGTATGGTTCATGGCAGTTTGTTTTACAACTCCAATTTGTTCTCTGGGAATATCTCACTTCATTCCCTGAAATTAGTGCTTTTTTGGTTCAGAACTCCAAAGGCTGAGCCAGAGCCTCTGGTCTCTTCCTGGCACAGGATGGTTGACAGCTGGCGCTCTGCATCAGGTCCCCGCTCCCAGCAGAAGCAACAGTTTCCCTCTCTTTTTTCTTAAGCTTTTACTCAAAAGTCATCAAGTTTGTAGGAACCTAAAAAATATAAGCATTACAAATCGAGTTTAAAAGTTGTTTTTCAAAGTAGCATTTCTTATCTTTCCTTGCCATTTAGGCAAGCCCAAATCTTTTAAAAGGTATTTAATAGAATAGACTCAATAATTTATGAATAATAAATATAACATGCTAGAATATCTTAGAGAGAAAAATCAATGAAATTTGCTAATATGCTCTTTCGAGTAAAGCGACATCTGGACAGGAGAAAGGGCAGAGATAATACCTTTTTTGTGTAACACAGAGGGCTCAGTAGATGTTTATTGAATGAATAAATGAAAGAATAAGTATGACTCCAGTAAGGTGAGAGTCCAGGCAAACATGATTGTCATTATTTTCTCATTACATACATTACATAAATTCATAATATTTTATGTTCCTACAGGAACGTTTTAAAAGCCAGTACAAATAATTTTACAACAAACATTACAAAGAATTTCACGAAAATAAGTATAAAAGAATAATTCATTATTAGATAAATTCTGACCAGATACTCTGTGACTGAAAAATTAATAGGTTATAGACGGGATCATTTTTTTTTTTTTTTTTGGAGTTGGAGTCTCACTGTCGCCCAGACTGGAGTGCAGTGGCTGCTCCCGGCCACCGCAGCCTTGACCTGCTGGGCTCCAGAGATCCTTCCGCCTCAGCCTTCCAAGTAGCCGGAATTACAGGCGCGTGCTACCACGCCCCGCTAATTTTTTAATTTATTTATTGTAGAGGTGAGGTTTCGCCTGCCCAGGCGGGTCTCGAACCCGCGGGCTCAGGCAATCCACTCACCTCAGCCTCCCAAGGCGCGGGATTACAGGCTGAGCCACCAAGCCCGGCAATGGGATCATTTTTATTTGATTTCTTATAAGTCTGAAATTCAATAATAATTCTCTGAAATAATGGCTTTTTAAAATTAGCTGATGAATTCTCTAGTTAGAGAACTAAAAGGGTTTCATCATGTTAAAAAAAAACAAACTCTTAATCCTTAAAACCAGTTTTCTAAAACTATGTTGGTAGAGATATTAATATGTCTGTGGTCCTTTCATTGTCCTTTAAGACAGCTGACTCTTACCACTTCAGCAACCTTTCTCTCTGAAACCTATGATACTCAGAAACATATATATCTTATAGCTTCTGAATAAAATGTCTCCTGGACAATATGATCATAACTGAAATATAAGTAAAATAAAACATAAATACATGCTTAAAGTATACATTTTCAGGTCTGACTATAAGAAACCTATATTTAAGTGAAGCAAAAGTTTTATTTCTTCCTAAGTTGCAGAATGTGGTTTAAGGTATTTTGCATTTGGGCCAGAGTTTTCTACTAATAATTTTAGAATTTTACAAGTTCTATTTATAAATCTAGTACTACTCTAATTCTTGCAGGTATAGTAAAGCAAATAAACATACATTTATACACAGTTGATTGACTTGCTCACTAATACGGTAAGATATTGAAATTCCTTGCTGGTGTACATCTACTGTCTAGAATAACCTTGGAATTTGAGATTCTAATAAAATGAGACTTAGTACTTTCTGCCACATTAAAAAAAAAAGTATAGCATCAAATGAATCCTGAAAGGTTTAGTCTAGGAAAAAGCAGGTCTGTTTCTTTTATTCTTCCCCATATAGTAACTTGATAAAATAAATTTTGCTCTATGGCATTTCATATCCTTTATGGAGGTTGCACCAAATATGGCTATTAGTTTTTCAAATATATTTGAAATAAAAATTATGAGTGAACAAAGCCTACTCCAAAAATACTTAAAAGGAATGGCCATAAAGGATGAAGACAGAGTTGGGTCTCAGGTCCACTGTTTTTTACTTGTTTGACCTGTGCCAAGTCATTTAGTGGCTCTGAGCCTTAGTTTCTTCAACTATCAAAAAAGGGGTAATAACTTACATCCTGATGTCACAGGGTAAGAAAATACTTTTCTAAGCCCTCTAAGCTTATATAGTACATTACATTATTCCAAATTGCCTACTGATAACACTTACCATATACTTTTGTATTATCAATACCCTAAGTCAATGATTTTCAAATGTATTTAACTAGAAACTGGCTCTACAAAAAGTCTAAAGAATTTTCTATAACCACGACTATGTTTACTTCATGTCTGCTCTACCCATCTGCGGTTCAGCTCTAACTCCGCAATAGGGTTTGGGGAAAACAATGCAATGGATTCTTTCTCTTCTGCACCTGAAAGTCTTTCAATTAGACCATCTTTGTTTCAGTAAAATAAAATCAATAAAACATCCATCCAAATGGGTTTCAGTCTCACTGCAACCGCAGGAACCTACATTAAGCTGTCAATAGATCAAATACAGATGAATCAAATGAACGTTTATTAATTTAAAGTGCCATCTAGTTTTCATCCTTTCCAGAGCTCTAATCTTGCTGTGCGCCACCATCGCTAGCCACCTTTCTCTACTTTGAACACCTCTGGCTTATTCCAGCCTCAGGGTACTTGCACTGGCTGTTTCCTTTACCAGGGCTGTGCTCTCCCTAGCCTTCCCAAAGCATGCTGCTCATGCCTGCTTATTTATCTAAAGTTGTCTTTACTGTCATCACTCTACATCACATAACTGTTTTCTTTATATAGTTCTTATTATTTGAAATTTTGTTTACTTGTTTATTGCCTAACTTACTAAAATGTGGACCTTCATGTCTATTAACTGTTGTCAACAAGACAAAGAACAAAAACACCACCACTCTCCTAGTCAATTCAGAACCAGTCCACTTTGGAACTCTTCTAAATATATTCCCAAGTCATGGACTATTCTGAGAATTAAGAGAAATGCTCACCTGTTGTTTGTTACTTTGGCAGGCTGCACTTAAGTGCTTAAACCACAGCATTGCATTCATTCTATTGCCAGCTTGAAACTTGTATGAATTTCCTAAAATTATCCAAACAAGGGAAAAATAATAAAATTTGAGGACTATGACACATAATAATTCTGCCAGATATTAAAGAGCACACATGACTAGAGTTCTCAGTTTCAGAATTCTATTCACCAAACACCTGATTTTCCAATACGATAAAGAGTTCTTGATGCAAAACATCCACATGCTATCATATAGTCAGAAACTCACTGTTTTGCTAATTATGAATTAGAAATAATAATTTTATTTGTCTCCTTAAATTTTTTTTTTTTTTGCATTGGAGACTCACTCTGTGGCCCTGGCTGGAGGGCAGTGGCACACTTATAGCCACCGCAGTCTCAACCTGCCGGGCGCCAGCGATCCTTCCACCTCAGCCTTCCAAGTAGCTGGAACTATAGGCGAGTGCTACCATGGTCCTGCTAATTTTTTGATTTATTGTAAAGATGAGGTCTCGCCAAGTTGCTTAGGCTGGTCTCAAACCCGCGGGCTCAGGCAATCCATTCGCCTCAGCCTCCCAAAGTGCTGGGATTAAAGGCTAAGCCCCCATCCCCCTTTTTTTTTCTTTTAGATGAGGTCTCGCTATATTGCCTGGGCTAGTCTTGAACTTCTGGGCTCAAGTAATTCTCCCACCTTGGCCGCCCAAAGTGCTGGGATTACAGGTGTGAGCCATCGTGCCTGGCCCTAAATGTTCTTTAGAATAAAGCACATCTAAATAAAATAATTGTATGGCTTCTCTTGATTTATGTGAATAAGACTAAAGAATACTGGTTCATGTTGGGCTCGGTGGCTCAGCCTATAATCCCAGCACTGTGGGAGGCTGAGGCGAGTGGATTGTCTGAGCCCGCGGGTTTGAGACCAGACTGGGCAACTTGGCGAGACCTCGTCTATACAATACATAAAAAATTAGCCAGGTGTGGTAGTGCGTGCCTGTAGTTCCGGCTACTTGGAAGGTTGAGATGGAAGGATCACCCGAGCCTAGCTGGGGTGGCCTTGAGTGTGCCACTGCACTCCAGCCTGGGTGACAGAGTGAGTCCAACTCAAACACACACAAAAGAATACTGGTTCTTAATACTACTTAGATGACCTAAATATTAGTAGATGTTAATATTAAGATTTGATATGAACAATGCTCCAGTATGTTTAACACATAAACATTAGCTATTAAATAGGAGTAAGAATTAATCAGATAATATTTATAGTGGCTATGACTTTAGTCTTTAGTTACAAAACGTTGGTCAAGATTATTACAGATTTACAGTTCTGTTGAGAGATCTCTGGGAAAATCTAGGAGGCATCTTTGTCTCTTTTAGGAAATTCAAAATCCATCTGTGCCATGTGTATTTAGCAGCTCCTGTATTGACTTTATTTAAGACTGACACACAACAATGATATTTTTTATGGTTGTATGTATTTTTTAACAGAGTATATTTATTTATTTACTTTTTTGAGTTGGAGTCTCAATCCATTGCCCAGGCTGGAGTGCAGTGGCATGCTCGCGGCCACCCCAGGGTCTACCTGCTAGGCTCTGGCCATCCTTCCACCTCAGCCTTCCAAGTAGTCCGAACTACAGGTACGCTACCACGCCCGGCTAAGTTTTTGATTTTTATTGTAGAGATGAGGTCTCACCAAGTTGCCCAGGCTGTTCTCGAACTCGAGGGTTCAGGCAATCCTCTCACCTCAGCCTCCCAAAGTGCTGGGATTACAGGCTTGAGCCATTGAGCCAATGGTTGTATGTATTAAGGCGAGTAGGCAGGAAAGGATGCACGTGCTATAGGCTGCTCTAAGCTTTATTCCCTTTTTTCACTGATCCAGGTTCTTTTTTTTTTTTAGGTTTTTTTTTTGAGTTGGAGTCTCACTCTATTGCCCAGGCTGGAGTGCGGTGGCATGATCATGGCTACCACAGCCTTGACCTGCTGGGCTCAGGTGATCCTTTAGCCTCAGCCTTCCAAGTATCTGGGACTACAGACATGTGCCACTATGCCCAGCTAATTTTTTTATTTATTGTAGAGACAAAGTCTTGTCATGTTACCCAGGCTGGTCTCGAACTCCTGGGATCAGGCAATCCTCTTGCCTCCACCTCCCAAAGTGTTGGGACTACAGGTGTGAGCCACTGCGCACGCTCCAAGTTCTTTTTATTTCACAATTTTTGCTAGATTCTATTCTTTCCCTTATAACTGCATTCAATGACTCAAGATCCTAACTATATTTGAGCATGATGCAACTTTTCACTGAGATCTTAACACTCAAAGAACTTTTTCACTGTGAAGAACTTTTTTTGGTAAAGCAGTTCTTTCTTCACCAAATGCATAATTAGTCAAGTAATATTTTGCTTGCTGAACTCAGAAGCAGACATCAGACCAACCTAACTAGAAGGCAATATTTATAATTAAGCTGGTCACAGCTACAATTTACCTACTTACTCCTCCCAAAAAGACCTATTAGTACAGGCTTCATAAAAACGTTGGCTATCTGAAGTATTTCTATCAGACATGCTAAGAAAAACTGAAGAAAAAATTGTTAACCAACTGCAAATGATCTTATTTTAAAAGGTAATTTTATGAATTATGCCTTTGGTGTTGTTGGGGGTAAGAGGGTCTATAGCTTTGAATTCAAAATGTTGAATAGAGAAAGCTGTTACTCTGTAAACGAATCTACTTAATCTAAAAACAAGACACCCTGGCATTATTATTTTTTTCCTGCATCCAACATAATTTGCTTATTTGCTTTTTTACTTAAAACACTGTAATATTCTAAAAACAGAACATATGTTGATACAAAAATAGCATCTGAATAAACAGAGGTCAAAATATAGTTGTAAAGTCAATGAAAGGTGGCACAATATTTCAGCTGTGAGTTGCTAGAGTGGGAGATTCTGGGACAGGTATGAAAGAATCTCCTTTCTGGCACTTTCAACAGCTGGCAGCTGTGATGAAGGAGTGTAGCCACCCCGTAAGGATCTCTCCCCATGGACTCTAAGGTACCTGCTGAGGACAGGCAGTTGAGAGGTATGGAGTGATTCTACACAGCCCACCCCCGAGTTGTCCCATCTACTTTACAAACGTCAGTGGTCAACAGCCAATTATTTTACTGTATGTAAAGTCTCATAATTAATTTGGAAAGTGATTTGAGCCAAATAACCAACTAATTTAATTAAAAGTAATAGAATAAATATCATTTAGAGAAAATCACTGTCACTTTCAGAACTCAAGAATAACCATCTATTTTGAGGTGTTAATGAGAGGTACTGCCCAGATGGCAAGTCTCAGGAAATTTAAAGGAAGAGTAGGCTCTATGTTCTCAACTTCCCTTCTGCCACCCGCCCTTCCTGGTTAGTTCTCTAGGGATTAGCTGGGCTTTTACCTTTCAAGTTTATGCCCATGTAGCAAATAAATTAAGCTCTAAAAATAGTGGTACTATTAAGTTCATTATGAGACAAAAATATCTACCAATAGATGAAACTACATAAAACACTTCTCGAGTATTCCAGTTAAACTAGGTTTTGGCTCATTGATGGCAATGCATGTGCGGTATCTTAAACCCCATTTATTCTAACAATTAACCTTTCTCAGAGTCAGTAAGCAGGAAGAGATCTGGGTGTTCTGGGTCATCAGCCATCATCACCATCCATCCTACCACAGATACGTTCTTATTTGATGTTGATTTGAACTGAAAGATAGAAAGATAATTAGTGGAAACACAAAATTTATGGCTTGTTCTAAGCAAAAATGGTTAGGGAGTGTATTTTCAGTTTGTACTAATGAGAGATGAGATTTGCGACTTCATGCGGGTCCCAGTCAGCTTGGGGCCTTTTCCTGCTAAATTCCATCTAGGCACGCCCTCTTTAGACAATCTCCTACTTTCCAGATGTTTCCCAGCTTCAACTCCTCATCAAAACCTAACTGTCCTATTCTCCACTTCCGGAGACCACGATCTGTTAGTGAATTTGATAAGTGCAGTTATGTTGTTTTTCCTGAATTACTGAGTTATCCCTTACAGGAAACACTACTATACTTTTAGTAGTTGGGTATTATCTTAAACCTGATGCTTTAATAAACCTGCAGTGCTACCAGACAATTCTTAATCGTATCTTTAATTGTATTAAAAATGTCTTTTCTTCATTGCCTTTAGTTCTGTGCCATATCTCTTCTATCCCCACATTAATACTAAATATAGACATGTATCTGTCTCTATATTGTCTATCCTGCTCTTGTAATTTATCTCTAATCATAAAAGTTTTAGTTAGAAAAGATGGGAAATACAGTCCATTTCCTTGGTACTCAATTTGATTTTCTTATAACCCACTATTCTTTAATTTGCAAACACTTCATATACACTATTTATCTAAAATCTCATATAATAAAACTATACTCTATTACTAATCTGTGTAACTTTGTAGGGTATGTGGGCAGTATAGTCAATTTGACCAGTATATTAAAAAATACACATTCACAGAGCAGATCTGTCTCCATGATCATTCACTCAGTCCTTTCCCTCAATGCAAGAGCTATCTCAACAATTACAACACAACAGTGAGCAAAAGAGCTACTGCTTAAGATATATATGGTCCCTTTCAGGTACAGTTCAAAAATGAAACAATGTATTCATGAGGGACACATACATGGTACCACTCTAAAGACAAGCAAGGCAATGAGTACCACGAAGTCCAGGACACAGGCAGATTGTGGGTATGGCTAATAAGGAAGGCAATGGGGTGCAGAGCTTTGAGAGACTTCTTTTGGCTAACACGAAGCACAAGAAAGCTGACTGTGTAACTATTGTGATCACTCATTCCTCTTCACTGTTGGGAAAAGTCAGAGACTGAGGTGGAAAGAACTTTAGATGATAGTTCCCAATTTTCACACTTGCTGATTGGGAACTGAGATTCCAAGTCAACAGTTTTGATTCATGTTCTGAACCAGAAACACAGGTCTGAGAAAGCTTTGATGCCAAGAAAGATAACTGTAATGTGCAGTTTTGACATTTGCAATGAAAAAAATGGTATTCAAAAAAGAAACT
This sequence comes from Tarsius wallacei, assembly GCA_963574415.1. Lineage (NCBI taxonomy): Eukaryota > Metazoa > Chordata > Mammalia > Primates > Tarsiidae > Tarsius > Tarsius wallacei. The sequence continues at coordinate 37,296 of CAUYQG010093049.1, forward strand.
CTGAAACCATGAAAAAATATGGAAGCTATTCCATGACCTTCCTTGAGATGGTCTTACTACATAAAAATAATTCTATTACAGTATTCATACAGGGAATAAGTATAAGAACTTCTGAATTAGAAGATGAGAAAAAAAAAACAAAAATAAAAAAACCCCTCCATCCCATTAGTACTACTTTCTTTACAACCACCAACTATGCTAAAAATTTGGAGAAGGAATACTTACATGTTTTCTTTCTGTAGCCTTTAGAGATTTGGCAGCATAGTAAAAAAGCTGTGTCCCACACAAAGCTGCCCAATATTTTGTCCATGATGCTACCTGGAGAGGACAAACACATAAACATACTCTTACAAGGCTCTTGGCTTTTCAGACTCTTGAACTTCTTGGGGTCAATGATCAACTCCACCTCACTTCAGTCGTTGAAGGCTCCACCTTAGAGTTGAGGTGTATCACTTCTGAAACCTTCATCCCAAATATTCCTGTCATTTCCAGCTAATACATTCTAGCATTCTCATTCAGATACTTCTCTATCTCATCAAGAACTCTACCACTTTTGAACACTGTCTAGTATTGCCACCACCCCAATATTATATCCCCCTTCCCTTTCTTCCTATCTAGCTTATATTCCATGGTCCAGAACATATTCATTCCCTTCCAAGTACTTTCATCCCACAGCCCCTCTTCCCCCCAAAAACCCTAAAATCTAACTATCTGATTACTTGGCACATCACAGTAGTTGAATATTGCTGGAGAAAAATCACACAATTGTGCAAACTGATAAAACTATGATCACCAACCTGAAGTGAAAGTAGTACTTTCCTTTAACTCAATGAAACCATTATACTCTTTCTGAAGACAACTATTTGATAACTTTCCCTCAAAATTTTAATACTCCACCCCCAGTGATATCATCGCATACTCCCTAGAGAAAAACATGAAATTTGATGAGTTCCCCACAGACCTCAGACTTAAAAAACAAAAACAAAACAATAACAACAAAAAAGGGGAATCTGACAACCACCTCATCTTCCCAGCACCAATTCCACCTAACTACCTGTTTGCAGACACACATACTCTGCCTTTTTTTCTGCTACAACAGAATAGTTAACCCTGCTTCTATCTAAAGACAAACACAAATCTCCTTTTATGCCCTAAATTCACTCACTTTCTTAAGAAATGTGTTTGCAATGAACTCTTCTCTTCATCATCTTCAATCTGTCTCCCTCTACCATCATTATACAAATGAGCCTTAATAAAACTCCCATCTTTAAAATCCCTCCTTTGACATTTATCATAATACTACATGAAAGGAATTGGCAGTAGCAGGTACTGCCGGGGTGGGGGGAGGTGGTGGTGGGGTGACACACAACACTAATAAAGGTACCTGGTCCCAAACCAGGCAAAGTAAAGACCAATGGGAGGCCCAGACTTCACCTGTACAATGACCATTTATGTATCTAACCCTTTATGTATCCTACAACTTTAAAATTAAAATAAAATCCCTCTTTTGACCCACCCCCATCCAGTTTCCCTGTTCCTTTTCACAGTATAACTTCTTATGAGGCTGTCTCTAATTCTTGCCTCTAATTCAGTTTTACCCATTTATATTCCACTTACTTCATTTGGCTTTCAGGCTGAGAACACTGCTCTCAAGGCTGCTGATGACTCTAACTTTACCAAAGCCTCTGTCCTCGTCACAGTCAGCCTCTTAGCAGTATCTGATCCAGCTGGCCATCCCTTCCTTCTAGAAGTACTTTAACTGCTGGGCTTCTGGGATAACAGCTTCTATTTCGTTTACAATCTTCTTTGTATGAAACCTTTAATGTTACAGAGCTCTCTATCTCCAGCTTTCTCTTCTTCCCAAGCTACACTTTCTTCGTAAATAAACTATCTCACTCAGTTCCATACTTGAAATACTATCTATCTGTAGCTAATGACTCCTGAATTTCTATCCCTGGATACACCTCTTGAACTGTACTTTTTCAAGAGCCAACATTACATCTCAACTTGAGTGTTTAATAAGTACATCAAACTGGACTTGGCTAAGACTTATCTGCCCCCCATTTCAATAAATGCCCCTAACATCCACCCATCTCAGCTCTCAAACATACAAGTTATTCTTCATTTTCACTCTTTCTCTTACACATCACATCTAATATCTCATCAAGCAAACTCTAGCTCTTTTCTCTGACCCCATCTCCTCCACCTTCCCCAATTTCAACGTTCCACTACACAGGCCTTCTTGTCTCTTGAACCCTAGGTCATCACAAGGCTAATTTACCTTCCACTCAGACCTCAGCTCACATGCCTCACTATGGGGGCACCCCTCCTCACTCCATCATTCTGCACCCTAAGGCCTTATTCTAATGGCATAGTCTCCATTTCTCTTCACTGGAATGTAATCTCCATGAGGCAGGCACTTTGCCTGGTCTTGTTCACTGCTCTGTTTCTAGCATCTGGCACACGATGCGCATGGCAATGCCTAAACGCACTGCAATTCTTAACTTACTTGCTGGCCTAGTATAGCTTCTTGATTGTATACGTCTTTGGTTTACCATGAATAAGCAGCAAAATAAGATTATTTAGATGAAAACCATTGCTATGTTTTACGAAGCCCCTTATCTTCAAAAGCTTTAAGTGTAGATATACATACATTATTATTTCAAATTTGAGAAAAAAAAAATTTTAGTAGTCAAACTACTATGCTAGTGTTGAAGAAGAATAAACTTCTTTGTTACATAACGAAAAGCTTTGTTCCGCGACTCTTTTCTTTTTTCCCCCACAATAAAGTCATGGTTTGGAAAGCACTTAATTAATATCTGGGTTCTACTTTGTGTAGAAAAACAAAATTATATTACAGAGATTTAAATAAACCCATGAAATAAAATTAGTTGGATTCCATTTTTTAGGGTTGCTACTTTCTATTTTCCATTTTTCCTACACTTATTATTCAAATACTTTTGAATGATATACTTCAAGAGTTCTCTAAGAAACAATTTTGTATAAGAACTATAAGGTGGGGCAGGCTGGAAGTGGTGGCTCAAGCCTGTAATCCCAGCACTTTGGGAGGCCGAGGTGAGAGGAATGTCTGAGCCCTGGGGCTCGAGACCAGTCTGGGCAACTTGGTGAGACCTCATCTCTACAAATATCAAAAAATTAGCTGGGCATGGTAGTGCATGTCTGGTTACTTGGAAAGCTGAGGCAGAAGGGACGCCTGAGCCCAGGAGGGCGATGTTGGAACAGCCATTAGCGTGCCACTGCACTCCAGCCTGGGTGACATAGTGACACTCTATCTCAAAAAAAAAAAAAAAAAAGAACTGTAAGGTGGGGTCAAGTACAGGAGTACCTGGATTTAAGTACCCTTCATATATGATTCAGCTGAAATCTATATGGCAGGTATAATAACACTTTAAGAAACGTGGCAAGGCACATGTGTACAGTAGTTCCCCTTTTATCTGTGATTTCAGTTGCCCATGGGCAACCATGGTCTGAAAATATTAAATGGAAGATTCCAGAAATAAACAATTCATAGGTTTTAAACTGCGTGCTGCTCTAATCTGTCCATCCTGGAACGCAGCTCATCCCTGTTTTTGTCCAGCATCTCCACGCTGTCTATGGTTCCTGCTGTCCACTACTCACTCAGTAGCTGCCTTGTTATCAGATCAACTGTCATGGTATGTTGGTGTTGTGTTCAAATAACCTTTACTTTACTTACTATTGCCCCAAAATGCAAGAATAGTGATGCTGGCAATTTGGATATGCCAAAGAGAAGGCTTCCTTTACATGAAAAGATGTTTTTGACTTAATAAGGAAAGAAAAGTCATATAGTAAGGTTGCTAACATCTTTGGTAAGAATGAATCTTTTATCCATGAAACTGTAAAGAAGAAAAAAGAAATTCATCTTGGTTTTGCTGTTGCATCTCAAATGGTAAAAGTTACGGCCACAGTATATGATAAGTGCTTAGTTAAAATGGAAAAGGTATTCAATTTGTGGGTCGAAGACAAGAACAGAAATGTGTCCCAATCAGGTTTGGTCTCAGGCACCTCTGGGGAGATCTTGAAACATATTGCCTAAGGATGAGGGTGGACTACTTTATTTTAAATTATTTCAAGTCTACTATTGTCTTAGTACTTTTAGGACCTTACATATTTGCATTATTTTAATATATAATAATATATATGTTTTAAAATATAATATAATAAAATCTTACTGTAGGCTTTTTGCCTTCTTTTAACAAAGTTTTTCTCCTGAGAACACCTTGAATAGTAACAGCTCCTGGATATAAATGTACTGCCAAATCTTCGGACTCTGCAGAACTATAATAACGGAATGAAGAAAAGAGCGTGTAAAAGCTTTTGTCTAAAGTAGTCATCAAGTAGGTACTTTAGTAAAATGTAATTATTATTAATTTTGAAACTTTGTTACTTTATTCAGAGCTGAGAAGACACTGACAATTTTAAAGGTTTACCAATCTGAAATTTACAAACTGTCACAAAAGTTAATCAGAAAGTTATTAAAGTCAGCAGATGGTTAAAAAAAACACACTTCATTACATATTTAACATGTATAATTTAGAGAAAAAATATATAGTAAAGATAAAATTACAAATTTAAGATTTTTTCTTCTTCTTAACATGCCACACTGCATCACTGTTGTAACCTTATTTTCCCCATTAGAAACTTTAAGTCCTGGTAGGAAAGATGAGGATTTTATTTGTTAAAAGTACTTAAGCATATAAAACTGAAAATAAAAATAGCAGAAGCTAAAAAAGGAAAAAGGGGGAAAAAAGAGAAAACCTACACTTAATTTAATTCAAAAACAGCAGAAAGAAGTAATAAAGGCAACAATATATATTTTAAAAACCTAGCTTTCTGCAGTAAATTCTAGTGACATCTTAATGCTGTCAATGTATAAGTGCCTGAATATTGCTTAACAGCTCTCCAAGAAAAGAATCACCCCAAAACTCAAGATTTCTTTCTCATATCTTTTTAAAAAAATCATAAAACCAATATTTAAATATCTTTCCCCAATTGATTTAAGGTCTTATTTTTAAAACAAGAATAATAAAAAAAAAGAATAATTTCCTCATGAGTCAATTAAACAAACACACTGATAAAAATGTCATTCTCTGGTGATTTGACACGAGATGCAGAATTTTATAACAGCCAAGAAAACTTAAGTTTGCCAGTTTATTCCTTTGTGATTATTTAGGTGTCTTCAAAGTGACTTAAAAACCTAGAAACCAGTAAAAATTTCATGCCAGAGCTATTTATCTTCAGGAAGGTATACACAAGGAGATTAGACACCATCAAAGTGACACAAAGTTTGCTTCTAAAGTTTGCTATTTTGTTGTGTTAATAATTAGTTGATTATTCATTATCATTCAATACCATGTCCCCAATCTATGTACCAAACTCATTTGCCTCCACAGTTATTATAGTGCAGAAAGAGACCTGGTTTAACTAGATGAACAGTTGAATGAGTATGAGTTTAAATACACAAATATTACTTAATGAAACAGACTTGTCTAAATTCAGGACCTGTAGTTTATCTGAAAAGTTTTTTAAAAAGACAAATCAATTGCAGATTTATTAGCAAAACAAAAACTATGATTGCAGTGTATGAATAATAAGCAGATTTTTATACTGCTCATCCCCAAACCTGAAGCATTAGAAAGACCTGTGTAGTTAAAGGCTACTAACTTGGAAATATTTTAAAACTGTGATGTAAGATGCAAGTTTTAGCAATTAGCTCTGCGGATCAGAAAGAATAGCTCAAATTTATCTCCATAATAAATCTTGGAAAGAAGGTATTTTTGGGCGATTTGTCTAGTTTTTAAATCAATTAGTTGAGAAAGCACAGAAATAATGTCAAACCACACCCACATAAGCCAATCACCAACACCAGAGCGGAGGGCTATGACCCCTGAGTGCAGGGGAGTTGTACCTGCTGGCCTTCATGTGGCTGCGATAGCCATTTCGTGCCACTCTTGTCACCGGGCCGAGAGAATGGTATAATCTGTTCCTGTTGGATTCCATTATAAATTGTACATATTACATATACTTTTATTCACACAATTATCATCAATACCTGTAACAGTATAAGTTTCTTCATGTAATATGGCTTTCTAAATATTACAAAAGGACAGTATGCGACCGCTCCTTTCTTTTTTAAAGTATGCAGCATACATTAACATTTTTTCTTTTACTATTGATTCTATAAATACTTATACGTGTTTAGTACATTCACTTTCACATACCTGCACAAATAATTAAAGAGCTATTTATAGCCACATAATACAAAAACCTGAAAAATGCTTCAAAAATCCTTATGTTCCTATTCTACTTCTTGTATTTCAGTTTAAATATGATGCCTGGATTTATATAAATAGTTCACTTTTATTACATGTCCCTATGAAGACACCTAAAAGCAACGTGGCTTGTAAACTTAAAATTAAAATGAGGAAAACTTTATTTTTCTCTTTATCCTTTGTATTTTGAAAAACCAATAAAGGAGATGAATGAAGTAACATAGGTATTACATTATTTCTGTAACAACTAACAAAGCCAATACATGATAAAAACGATATATTTATCTAAAATGGCCTATGATACTTAACACAAAGGAAACAGACATAAAAAAATTAATACTTTGTCACCTGAAAAAAGCCAAAACTAGTACTGTTGATGCATGATATTTAAAAGAAAAAGCATTATTTCAGCAATGTAAGCAACAACACATTTGCTGTCTCTTTAGAAAATAAGAAAAGAAAATGGCATGTTAACATTCAGAGTACTATTTTCAAGTTCATTATCCACAAGTAGTATTTTAAATACTAGTTCTTGATTCATTTTCTATTATTTAATGTCTGAATCTTGTTGGACAGCATGCAATTTAAATTGTTCTCGAAGTGTTCCAAGAGCCACTGGTTTAAGTACAGTAGATTTTGTAGCTGCAAATGTCTGCAAAGCAAAACATTCATCACAAAAGAAAAACACTTTTTAGACGCGAAGGCAACACTGTTAAAAGACTGTCTTCAGAAGTAAACTGCTAGGAGAACAGATTATTTAACACAACACCATTCTGGTTACTCATTTATAGCTCAAGCAATCTAAGAAACAATTTGGTTACTCAATATTTTTTATATAAAGATTGCAATACACTCGATAATCAATATCTGATGGTATTATGCTCTTTCTAAAGGGAAGAACAATTTGTACAAATTGAGAGCATTTCAGAGGCAACTCTTGTGTTTTTCCATTTCAGGCAAACCCAAATAAAGAGATTAAAAGTAAAAGTTGGAAGATAATATGTAAAAATGAATCGTTAAGAATCCTCCTAAACAAAGAGAATACAACCTGGAAACACTGATAATTAAAGTGGAAAGGATCAAACATACTTTGCAATGTAGGACTTATAAATAAAATCTTAATCACATAATGGTGAGACATCTTTATAAAGTTTCATCAGGGATAACGATCTCATTTTCCAATTAAACAGCACAAAGTTAACCAAATACAATTTAATTCCAAGTTGTTTTCTATTAAGAAATGACTGATAGGGAGTTAGGTAGTTAAATATTTTCAACTTCAGTGTTAATATGACATTCAACATTCAATCTAAATGACCCTCTTGCTGAGTAATAAATATAGGCATTTTTAGAAACTTAGCTGCTTTGTTTATATACAAAAGGGAGCAATTATTTTGGTCAAGAGTCAAATATCTTATGAGTCTGAAAATGACAGAACTGAAATGGTCAGGGATAACGTAAGCATTCTAATGGATGCTTAGTAAATAACAATTATTTGCACTGTTTGCCTATGTTCTTTGGGATGTCTTGTATATATCTGAAGATCAAAATTGCAAGATATTTGCTGCAGGCAGATGATGGCTTTTACAGCTTAAAGCAACAAAGAAAGGAGAAAGGAGCACAATTCATAGTATTTCAGTATAAATCTGTATCCTATAAATTTTGAGTTCATGACAATTTAAATTCAAACTTCAAGCTGCTTTATTTACAGTATAATTTAAAATTTATTAAGTCACTTTGCCCTTGACAGAGCAGAGAATGAAGTTGACCATTTCAAAAATGCCTTAAAATTACTTAAATGAACCAGAACTTAAGGAAATAATTCTATTTTTGAATACATAAGTAAGTAACTTGAATATGATTAGTTATTTTTAAATTACAATTTTAAATATACTAAAGTTAGTACAAACTTAAATGTACTAAAACACATGTGTCATGCTACCAAATAAATATTTATAGATAAGACTCTATCAATCCTTCTTGTTACTTATAATTCCAGACTTAAATATCAACTTTGATTTTCTTCTATCAGCAGGAAACTTAAATCGTTTCTTATGGATATGTAACAAATATTATCTCTTAAAATTCACACTGTCATATACTTTATGACAGATAAAATAAGCTCAAAGTAGTTCAGATGGACAATAACTCTTACCTTTCAAAAGCAGGCCATGAGGTCTCTTCACTTAGTTCAGAACCATCACTGCTACCTAAAAATCAAATTATTCTATTTTATAAACATCAAAATTACTTTTCTGGTCTAGATTTTATATTTTAAATATACATTTGCTAACTGTGCTCATAAAGTGACATTCACATTGTGGTTAAACATTCACATATTTATTCTTTATTCTAATATTATTGCTGTTAGGTTTATTTGCAATATATTGGAATGTAGTTGACAAGACTATCTAAAATAACAAAATAGTATAAAACATTTTTGCATGCCTACTTATAGCTCAAACTCATTATGTCACTAAGCAAGTTTTCCTATCAGAAAATGTAAAAGAGCACAAAATATTTCTTATTATGTTTGTCATATTTTAGGACTAATATAATTATAAAATCCTCAGAGGTTCATGGCATAGTTCTTTCCCTATTTTAATGTATTAAAATCCATTACTGCCCTAAGGAAAATAAGCTTAATGAAATTCAATTCTTTGTCTTTAGAAAGGACTGAAGAGGATGAAATCCTTAAATTAAAAAAAATAAAAATTGATGCTATGAAAATGTAATAACTTTCTCTTTGGCCAGAAGATCAGTTAAAATGGTTTTCAATAGAGGCTTAAAATTAGCTGTAAAAACAAAACAAAACAAAAAAACAA
>CAUYQG010093056.1:0-24475 GCA_963574415.1 Tarsius wallacei
AGCCGGGCGTGGTAGCGCGCACCTGTAGTTCCAGCTACTTGAAGGGCTGAGGCGGAAGGATCGCCGGAGCCCAGCGGGTCAGGCTGCGGTGGCCGGGAGTGGCCCCTGCACTCCAGTCTGGGCGACAGAGTGAGACTCCAATTAAAAAAAAAAAAAAAAAAAAAACTGTTAAAAGCAAAATTGTATTTGTTCTATACGACCTTGCACTTTCACTAAAACAGTCACGGCCTCTTCTAAATGGCAAGATTTATTTTATTTTATTTTATTTTTGAGTTGGAGTCTCACTGTCGCCCAGACTGGAGTGCAGTGGCCGCTCCCGGCCACCGCAGCCTCTACGTGCTGGGCTCCGGCGATCCTCCCGCCTCAGCCTTCCAAGTAGCCAGAATTACAGGCGCACGCTACCACGTCCGGCTGATTTTTTTTAATTTATTGTAGAGATGAGGTCTCGCCAAGTTGCCCAGGCGGGTCTCGAACCCGCGGGCTCAGGCAATCCACTCACCTCAGCCTCCCAAAGGCGCGGGATTACAGGCTGAGCGACAGAGCCTGGCTTAAATGGCAAGATTTAGAACATTTCTATCCTAGGCTGGGCTTCACACTGTCATATCTTAAGCAAGTTGTCTTCTCCCTATGCCTGTTTTCTCTATAAAATAAAATGTTTGAAAAAATATTTTTTAGGATCTGCTATAGATTTAATAGAGACTTATATAGAATTTGCACATTAGAATTATCTCAGAAACTTTTATAAAATACTGTTGCTTGGACACCATCTCCAAAAATTCTAATTCAACCAGTTTTTATAGGACTTAAGAACTGATATGTAATCAGAGTTGAGACCCATTGACCCAAAGAACATGGTTCAGTCACGTTAAAAAGCAGTCTTCCAAGGGTGTAAGATGATGTATTCAGGTACTTACTGTTAAAGTTGAATATGAATCACATTAAGTTGATCCTATTGAGAAGTGTCCTATTGAACTGATCAATGTCACCAACGCTGCAGACACCAGGGAGAAATATTGGGAGGCTGCATGGGCAAGAGTAGTCTGTTGGGAATTAGGGGATTCTTCCCATTTCCCTGCTGCCTCTGAGCATGCTGACTCTGTTGATTTTCATACTCCATAGACTGCTAAATAACTATCACATCTCATTTGTTTCCTTTCTATGTTTATATCCTTAAAGCTAAGTAGAACATTTACTTATGTCAACACAGGTGGATCTTGGTCATTTTCACACATTCTTAGGAATCCTGCAGCCACTGTACAGTGATTCCCTCAAATTCTATGACTTTCATTGAATCTTGAAAGTGAAACTTCAGAATTATCACTTTCTAGCTTCTCAGACTTGTTCTATAAATCTGAACCAAATCTACAGATTTCTGACTATATTTTGAGATGAGGCCAAATTAAAAAAAAAAAAAAATAGCACCTGGCATCCTCCCATACCCTGAGGAGTTCAAATTCTGACAGCCATCAACTAGAATTTTCTGCCTAATTACACCTCCCTCTTCCTGCTCTCATAATTGGTAGATGCCTACATTTTGAAGAGCAGTGCCACAGGGACTACAATTGAGAAACTTGGCAAAGTTGAGAAACTGGAAAGGAAAACTTCAGTCAAACTAATGTTTTGAAGAGTCCCATGATGCCATATTCTCCACTTGCTTCTTTAAAAATAAAGTTTTCAACTGTTTATTTCAACATGTTGCACAAAATTTTGCAAATATCTCCTATTTATTTGCTTAAACTTCGTTGCTTAGTTGTTTTGGCAGGTGCAATGATCATTGCCATTGCAAAACACAAGAATGTTCTACTTTGCTTTATAAATTAAGGCTCTGAGTCTTGGTAATCAAAAAATTTTTAGGACTTTGAATGCATATAGACATTCTCCTTGTCTCTTAACAAGTACTATAACCAAATGTGTGACATGTAAATTACAGACTGAACTATTTCTCTATAACAGTGATTTCTCCCTTGATATTTCAACTTTTTCTTAAAAAAAAAAAAATCTAGCCGGGCTCAGTGGCTCAGCCTGTAATCCCGCGCCTTGGGAGGCTGAGGTGAGTGAATTGCCTGAGCCCATGGGTTCGAGACCCACCTGGGCAACTTGGTGAGACCTCATCTCTACAATAAATAAAAAAACTAGCCTGGTGTGGTAGCACGCGCCTGTAGTTCCAGCTACTTGGAAGACTGAGGCAGAAGGATCGCCGGAGCCCAGCAGGTAGAGGCTGCAGTGGCCAGAAGTGGCCACTGCACTCCAGTCTGGGCAACAGAGTGAGACTCCAACTCAAAAAAAAAAAAATCTAAATGGGGAGATGTATACCATGCCTATCAGACATCTTGGGAGAAAAACCTCAGTGTTATTCAGTGATCAGTACTATTATATGAGATAGTCCTGAGGACACCGAGAGAATCATCAGGAGCAGGGGAAAAGGATGAAAAGAATATTGTAATGCTCGCTTCTCAGATTTATATTCAACCTTGGAATAAATTATAAAGTACAAGTTTTAACTGACTGAATTCTATGCAGTGAAGGGAGAAAGTCATCACAATAAAGACAACATACTCCTACCTTCTTTGTACTCTCTAAGCCAACAAATTTGTCGTTACACTAGGACTGGTTCAAGAACTATTACAGTAACTGTTTCCTCTGACTGTTGGCCAAGTTCCTCCCCCAAGACTTGCACATCTGACTCCTTCTGTCTGCTAAAACTGTTCCCTTTTTAGAAACATGTTTCCCAACTATCCACTCCAAAACTATCCTGTTGTATGTAATTTATACTGTGCATCATTATCTAAAAGTATTCCATTTAATCTTTCCTTCAAAATATAAACTCCATGGGCTCAGGCAGGACATCACTTTCTCCTATTTCCTCTCAGTATTCACATCACCGATACCAGTACCTAAACCCCAGAACATGCCTCAGTTAGTACTCTGGTCCACATGTTTGTCCCTTTCCCCTAATTCTTACGTTGAAATCTAATCACCAATGTGATTAGTATTAGAGGGTGGTGTCTTGGGAGGTGATTAGGCCATTCTTCAGAATTAGTGTCTTTATAAAAGAGATCCCAGATAACTTCCTCACCCCTTCTACCATGTGAGGGCATAGAGAGGTGTTATTTGTGAACCAGAAAGCAAGGCTTCACTAAATACCAATCTTTCAGCACCATGATATCGGACTTCCCAGCTTCCAGAACTGTAAGCAATAAAGTTCTGTCATTTATAAACCAACCAGTCTGTGGTATTTTGTTGTAGTAACCCAAATGGACTAATATAGTATTTGATGAACGTAAATATATACACCAAGGAAAAAAGTAAAAGAGATCAACAATTACAATCTCTTAGACTTTCCCAAACAGAGAGACATGGGTCCTGAGAACAACCTGGGATCATTGTAAAGTAGGTCATGGCTAAGAAACAGCAATCCTGGCATGCCTCTACAAATGAGATTCAGAGTCTTCCTTCCCTACCCACAATTCCAGCTTCCAAAACCGCTGATCATGGCAGGCAGAACAATCATTCCCCAAAGATGACCATGCCTCCAGCACTAAAACCTGTGAATATGTTACCTTACATGGGCAAAAGGACTTTGAGGGCGTGATTAAGTTATGAATCTGAAGATGAGGAGATTACCCTGGATTATCCAGGTGGCTCAATCTAACCAACTGGATCCTTAAAATTGGAAGGGGAGAGAAGTGTGGGTTGGAGAGATGGTTTGTAAGAAGGACTTGACCCACCATTACTGACTATGAAGATAAGAGAGAAGGCTATGAGCCTAGAAATGTGGCCAACTCCAGACATGGAAAGTGGCCATGAGTTTGTAGCCAGCAGAAAAATGAGGAGTTTGATTCTATACCACAAGAGACAATTCTTCCAGCAACCTGAATGAACAGAAAATAGATTCTGCCCTAAAGCCTCCAAAAAGAACATAACCTATTGACATCCTGATTTTAGTTTTTTGAAAATTCTACTTAACAGACCTCCAGAACTGTAAGATTATAAATTTTATGTTGTTTTAAGCCACTAAATTTGTAGTAATTTGCTAAAACAGCAATAAAAAACTAATAAACTGATCACAAAAGCCCTAGATCAGAAAATATATGAAATCTTATGAAACATTATAAAAATAAAATACAAGTAAAGTCAGTGTATATATGTGATGTCTCTTTTAGGAAAAAAAATTAAAAGTACTTGGATATAGGGTTCAAGTTACAATGGAGCTGATCTTTCGAAGACCTACTTCAACAAAATGTTCCAAAATTGTTTCATTCAAGATTGATTTTAAAGCCTTGAAAGCATTTTAAAAATATTTAATAATGTTTCATTAGCAGCCATCATGTTAGCATGTCTCTATTCCACTGTGGCTAGGAGGGCTTTGCATCAGCCTGTGTGTGTGTGTGTGTGTGTGTGTGTGTGTGTGTGTGTGTGTGTTTGTTCTCTTTCTACTTATCCCTGAATTTCCATTGATTATGGATACTTAGAAGGAGATTGTTTTCTCTCTTTAGTGAAGACAGCATAATCTAGAGGAAAATGTCCAAATTTTTCTATAGGCTTTATACTTACTCTATGTAATATATTTATTGACAATATGAAAAAAATTTCCTTTTTAAATTAAATTTTAACTTAGGGATAATTGTAGTTTCATATACAATTGTAAGAAAGAAAAGAGATCACTCTCATACCTTTCATCCAGTAGATCTCAATGGCAACATGTTGCAAAAACTATAGTTTAAAATCACAACCAGAACATTGATATTAATGCTGTTAAGATATTCAGTATTTTCATAACCACAGGGATCTATCAAGTTGCCATTTTACATCCACATCCACTATCCTTCTTTCCCATTTAACCACTTACTAATGGTTAATCTCCATCAGCCATTAATCTTCTCTCCATTTCTAAAATTTAGTTATTTCAAGAATGCCATATAAAGACAATCATACAATTTTTGGTATTGTTTTTTTTCACTCAGCTTAATTTTCCAGAGATTCATCCAGGTTGTTGCATGTATTGATAGTTTGTAATACTAGTTTTTGATTGCTAGTAGTAGTTTTTAATTGCTGAGTAGTATTCCAAGTATGAATATACCAGTTTGTTTAACCATTCTCCCATAAAAGATGTATATGTTGTTCCTAGTTTTTTATTATTATTATTATTATAAATAAGTCAGCTATAAACATTTGAGTAAGGAAATTATATGAACATAAGGCGTAATTTCTCTGAGATAGATGCTCAGATGCAAAATTGCTGGATTGTGTGGTTCTATCATGTTTCTTTTTTTAAAGAAACTACCATACTACTTCAGAATGATTTTAACATTTTATATCCCCACCAGCGATAGATAAGTGATGAGTGACTCAATTTTCTCTGCAGCCTCATTTGCACTTGTTCTTGTCACTGTATCTATTTTAGTTGTTCTGATGGGGTATATAGTGAAATACCACTGTGATTCTAATTTGCATTTCCCTAATTGATAATGATATTGAATGTCTTCACTCTATGCATGCTTGTCCCCAAATTTCCCCTTTTTATAAGTCATATTCGATTAGTACTCACCCCTAGTGACCTCATGTTAATTTGGTTAAATCTACAAAATCTCTTTTTCCCCAAAAATGTACACTCAGAGATACTGAGGATTAGGACTTCAACATATATTTTGGGGGGACACAATTCAACTCATAACAGGGTTTGTGTTTTTTAAGGAATTGGTTCATTTCATCTAAGCTGTCAAATTTATGTGTGCAGAGTTGTTTGTAGTGGCTCTTTGTTAACCTTTTAATGGGAAGTCTGTGATGACATCCTTTATTTCATGACTGGTATTGGTAATTTGTGCCTCCTCACAATCCTTTTTGTCAGTCTTGTTAAAATTTGTAAGTTTTATTGGTCTGTCAAAGATCATTGACAAAAAGGTAATTGTTTCATAAATTTTTAATTGTTTTGTTTTAATTTCATTGATTTTTACACTTAAACTTTATTATTTCCATCCTTCTTGATTTGCGTTTATTTGCTCTTCTTTTTGCTGGGTGCTTGAGGTAGGATAATTGATTTGAGAATCTTATACTTTTTAAATATATACATTTAGTGTGATAAATTTCCTTTTTAGCGATGCTTAATTGTATCTCAGAAATTTTGATATGTTGCATTTAGATTGTCAATGTAGTTTTAAAGTTTTCTTTTGAGGCTTCCTTTTCGACACATAAATTATTTAGAAGTGTATTGTTTTGTTTCCAAGTGTTTGAATATATTTTTATCTTTCTGTTCTTGATCTTTTTTTCTGCTTCCACTGTGGTTGAATATGATTTTAAATATTTTAAATTTATTGAGGTTTGCTTTCTGACCCAGGATATGACCTATCTTGGTATCTGTTCCATGAACACTTGGAAAAAAATATGTGTTATTTTATTTTTAGATGGACTATTCTATAAATGTTAATTCGCTTCTATTGAGTGATAGTGTATTTGAGTCTTTTGATATCCTTGAAAATTTTCTGTATAGTTGTTTTTATCAATTTGGGGGAAAGAACAGATGAAGTCTCCAGCTATAATTGTGAATTTGACTATTTCTCCTTTTCGTGCTAGCAGTTTGTTGCTTCACATGTTTTGCAGGCATCTTTTTTGGTGTGCTTACATTTAGGGTTGCTATGTTTCCTTGTAGATTAATCCTGTTGTCATTAAATACTCTCCTTCTCTGTCTCTGACAATTTTCTAACTGAGGTCTATTGCATTCAATAATTATATGGTCAATTATGCTTTATTTTGAATAATATTTACATAATCTATTTTTTCATACTTTTATTTTCAAGCTTTCTATATAGTTGTATTTGAAATATTTATTATAGACAACATATTATTAGGTCACATTTTTAATCCACATTGTCAATCTCTGTCTTTGAATCATTATATTTAGACCACTTACATTTAATCTAATCATTGGTATATTAAAGTTTAAAACTGACAGAGTTTTGTTTTGTCGGTTTTTGTTGGTTTTCTCTTTTTTACTGCTTTCTTTTTCTGCTTTACTGTGAGCTAAACATATTTTTAAAAATCTAACTTGATTTACCTAGTGTTTTTAGCATATCTATTTATATAGATTTTTAAGGTGGTTTTGCTACATATTACATATACAATTAGACACATAATTTATAGTCGATTGCTGTTGTTAATTTACCAGTTTGAGCAAAATATATAAATCTTATCTCTCATATCCCTTTACTCTCTCCCCTTTAAATATAATTATCTTAAATGTTTTCTCTAGCTGCAGTTAGAAACACATCAGGTATTATCATAATTTTTGCCTTTAACTTTCAAGTATAGTTTAGAAAATTCAAGAACAAAAGCAAATTATATTGTATTAATCATATTTTTCTTTACTATATTCTTCTTTCCTGATGTTCTAGGATTTCTTCTTTACAGTGTCATTTCTTTCTAGAGAACTTCCTTTAGTCATTCTTTTAAGATAGGTCTACTGGAATCCTATACCATTTTCACCTTCATTTTTAATAAATACTTTCACTGGATATAGGATTCTGTGTTGATAGCTTTGTTCATTAACTTATTTTTATTATGGCTGCTTTAAAATCTTTGACAATACGTTTAACATCTCTGCCATCTCAAAGTCAGTATCTATTGATTTGTGTTTTGTTTCTTGGTCAGTCTAGTTCTTAGTATGACAAATAATTTTCTATTAAAGCATGCCTATTTTGGCCATTATGTTAGAAAATTCCAAATCTTATTTACGGATCTGTTTTAGCTGGCTTCTTTTGACACTGCTCCTGCAGAGCGATGAAAATGGGGTCAGTGCTGCAGCATCACTATCAAATAGAGCTGGAAGTCTTGGCTTCTGTTGACACTGAAGAGAAATGGAGAAAGCTCATTACTGCCAGGCTGAGGTGGGTGGGAGTTCAGGTTCCTCGCCAGATTTCCACTAATCATCTCTCTGGCTGAGAGTGGTAGGACTTTCTAGTTAATGCTTCCCATGTGGCCTCCTGTGATTGGGAGTGTAAGGCAGCGAGTGTGCGTGCGGCCTCATTACTTCTAGCCTACGGTGAAAGTTTTGACTCTCCACATACACTTCTCTGACACTAGCCCAGTGCAGAGTGAGAAAGCAGCCTTACAACCGCTGTTTGAGTGTGAAAGTATGACACCAAGGTGGGGAGGAAGAACTGCTGCTTCCTGTTGGGGTTAAAAGTCCTGGCTCCCTACTTAACCTTAATACCATCTGTATGTGTGAAATGAGAAGAGGATTTCATTATTTCTTTGCATATGTGAAAATTCAGGCTCTTGTTGGACCATGGGCGGGAGGGAGAAGGAGAGAGTGCTGTTAGTGACTGGAGGAGATGTCCTGGTCCCTACTTATCCTTCTCTGACACTACCTGGCCCAGGGGATTGACTTATATTCACAGAGGCAGGTGATGGTGAAATGTAGGCTCCCTACTTAAAATCGAATGGTTGGAGGGGTGGGGAAGGGGGAGCTGGGGAGGGACAGAGGTGTACAGGTTTTTTTTCCTTATGTGTTTAGGAGTGGAGCCATTTTTATTTGTAAATTTTCCTGGTCCTTTGATTAGAAAAAAGAGACCTTTTCAAGGTTTGTCTGTCTCTGCCTCTTGACATTTTCAGGTTATCGTCCTGTTTAGCTTAAGTCTTGGATTTAGTAAGCAAAACGAAAACCCCAGATACTCACAACCATGTCATTCCTTAAGTCCAAGTTACCTTACTGGTCTGCATTCCTCTGTCCACCCTTTCCCCATGTTTTTTTCTAAAATAATCTTCAGGCCGGGTGTGGTGGCTCAAGTCTGTAATCCTAGCACTTTGGAAGGCCAAGACAAGAAGACTGTATGAGCCCAGGGGTTCGAGACCAGCCTGGGCAACTTGGTGAGACCTCATCTCTACAATAAATCAAAAAATTAGCTGGGTATGGTGGCGTGCGCCTGTAGTTCCAGCTACTTGGAAGATAGACAGAAGGATCGCCTGAGCCCAACAGGTGGAGGTTGTGGTGGCTGTGAGTGTACCACGGCAACAGAGTGAGACTTCAACTCAGAAAATAACAAATAAAAATAATCTTCAGGATTTTAGTTGTTCTTAGTAGGAGGAACACATCTTCTGCTTTGTGAAAACCCCAAGGTTTTCATTTTTTAATTTTTTTCTTAATTTCTAAAAAAGAAGTAGAATCAACAGCTCTCTCGTCTCAACAGACACTTGATCCAGTCAGTGTCTTTCTTCTTAAAACAATCATTTTGCTCCAGGAGATAAGGAGCAGGCAACTGGGGGCATTTGTGACAGCTCTTCCTTCCAGGTCCGGAGCCTTGGAATGGGTGGCGGCTGCTGTAGATTTTGAGATTTCTATGGGCACACATGATTCTAACAGGAGAGAGAAGTGACAGGGTGGCAATTAAGCAAATTAAGTTAAATGAAGAAATGTGAGAACCAAACACAGGAAAGTCCAAGTAAAGGGAAAATATTTGGTTGGTCAGAGCATTGTTCTGAGAGATTGCCAGTGACATAGTAGAACACAAACAAAAATAAAATCGAGACAGGCAGCCAAGGGAATGGTGCGCGACCAGTGGGGGATGTGGGCATAGCCAGGAGGGAGAGCGTGAACGTGGGAAAGTGGGTGAACAACTTCAGTGCTCAGACCTGCTGTAGGCCAGAGAGGAAGGGAGGGGAGAAGACCGGACTGCGGGCGGGGAAAGGGAAATTTTGCAGGAGTCACGTCTGCTGCTGGGCACGAGGAGCGGCAAAGAAGCTCAGAGGGAGCCTCGGGCAGCTGAGACTGGGGCCCGCCCTCGAGGAGGCAGGAGACTGGCAGAAGGGTAGGAGCATTGGCACGCGCTCTTGCAAGATCAGAGGGGACAGCGGGAGAGGATATCGGGCGGTCGCGGCGCGCAGCGCTTACCGGCTTGGGAGGAGCGAGTCTCCTTTGGCGCCGCCACCCCAGCCTGCGCGCCCCTGTCCCAGCGAGGGTAGGTCTGGCGCTCCGGGAGCGGGATCCCAGTACCACACACTTTCCAGCCTTAGCCCGCACTTTCCGCCTTTCTCTACGCGCACATCGACAATGGATGGCAACTCCCTGCTCTCGGTACCCAGGTAAGACCTGCCTGTCCCTATGCCCAACCCAATGTCCCTCAAACTCCGTTCCGCGTTGCGGGTCGCTTATGAACTTGCCCCTGGGCGCTTGGGTTTGCGCGGAACTCCCAGGGAAAAGGCAGGGGACTCTGCCCTGCTAGATAAGTCCGACCCAGCAGTTCTGGGACGATTGTGGTCCCAGTCAACTGCCTTAAAGGGCACGATGATGGGTGGGGCCTGCGCGCCTGAGTGGCACGGGGTGGGGCACAGCCCCGGCCCACTTCGAGGGTCCAGGGGCCGAGGTCCGCTCTGTCCCTGGGGGAGCCAGAAAGCGGGACTTTCCGCGGACACAGGCTAAAGAGGTTTCGCGCCTTGTGGAAAAACAGGTTCCAAGGTCTAAAACAGGAGCAAGCAAGACTAAAGCAAAATATCCCCATCTCCCGTCCATCTTGCCCTGGGAGAGTGCCTGGGGTTGCTAGGGTGGAGGATGGGGTGGGGCAGGGAGATGGTTCCTACCCCTCGACACACACCTACACTGCGTCCAGACCGAGATCCCAGACAGCCACAAGAGACCTAAGTCCCCTCCAGTCCCACCGTCCCCAGCTGCCCCCACGACCCTGCCAGTCTGCGAGTTCCTTCTCTAACATCTGAGGCTTTGCGCGTCCCCACGCTGAGGTAAGTTACAGACGCCACCCTAGGCGCTGCCAGATGGGGTAACGTGTTTTCCAGGGTTTGTGTCTCTTCCTCTCTTCTCTCTTTTGCTCCAGTTCCGGGCTCCTTCGGACTCAGCCCTCTGCAATGTAAGAACCCGAGATTTTTATATTTCTTTCTCATAAACCTCTAGGGTAAATCGGGGCTGTTGCTGGCCGTGTCCCCCAGCTTGGCGGGTGGCTTTTGCGCTCTTTGTGCCCGCTGGGCGCGGAGCATCCACGCCGAGAGCAGGGGTGCTGTTGTTCCCGGGGTGAGAGTGTCTCGCCGCTGTGGCGCAGTCACCACCCCCTCCCCTCCTCGGCGGGGGTTTAGTGTTGATCTTGTCATTCCTACGTCCTCTTTTCCAAGCAAATACCTAGGTGGCTTCCAGGCGAGAGTATCAGACACTGGAATAAACACTTTAAGCTCTGATTCTTGGAGAGCAGCAAACCCCTTATCCACAGGCTAGGGCACACATGTAGCTGATACTATATTCCCGAAGAGTCGAGATGGGGGTGGGAGTGGAGACGGGGGTGGCGGAGGAGAATACAGACTGCTTTTCCAAGGCATTGAAGTCTGCCATCTAGAGACTTGAATTATTTGTGTTCTGTGGTGAAATAGCGCTTTCTCAGCTCCACAGGCACTTTCTCCGTGAGCATCCTCTCGCCATAGGGATAACCACGGGTTCAAAAAAGGCCCGCGGTGTTTTATACGCATCTCCTGAGCAGGTCTCAAGTGAAAAGTCTCCAATTCCCAAACCCAAACAGCATCCAGTGCTAAGACTTTCATTAAACAGGATCCAGTGCTAAGACTTTTATAACCACTACTAAGACTTTCATATTTGTGCCTTAATGCATAGAAGATGAAAGAACCGCAGGAAGATTTTTTTAAAAACCCAAAAAACCCACAAAATTGCCAGTGATTTTTTTTTAGGTCAAAGTGTAAGGCGATTTTGAAAGTCCAGTAAATTGGAGATTCACTTCTGCACCCATCTATTCTACAGCCTAAAGAAGATAGTCATTAGCCTTGAAATGGTGAACTGAGTGGTCCCAACATTCCTTTGGAGACACTTTGGATAACAGATTGCTTGCTTTAATTTTATTATACAGACCAGTACGGCTGTGCCTGAATCATGATCATATTTCTATTGAAGTACTGGAGCACTTTCTGAAATATTAGAATCACAATGTTCTAATAATTTATTAAAATAATTCACGTCATAGTACTATAAAATGACCTTTTAAAGAGCAAACTAACTGTAATGATATTTGCCCTGTATCTTGTAGTAGCCTAGCAAAATGTTAACATAATTTTAATATTGGTTTTAGTAAGTTAAAACTTTGAAATACCACTGTTTATTCACCAAGAGACATCACATTTCCACAAATCAGTGTAGCAATTTCAGCTGTTTTATTAGCATGCTTAGTTATGTAAATTCAATATGAGTTGATTCAATCCTCTTTTGAATACAAGAAACAGAATTTCCTTTCTATAAGATTTAATTGAAAGCTATAAGTATTGATATGCAAAAACTAGAATTTTAAAATGGTGTACATAAATCATGTATTAATCATGCCACTTGTCCACAAAACTTTGAATTTTAAAGAATTGATGATTGAATGCTTTATACAAGTTTTTTCAAGAAAACAGCAATGATCAGGAGATATTACATTTTTATTAGTCAGGGCTTGTGTTGTTCAAATCTGAAATGTTTTCGGTACCTAATAAAATTAAGTTGGTGATTATAAATCATTGTTCCTCTTGAGAATTATGAAACAATTTAAGACATTCTGTTTAACAATTGACAGAAAGCAAAAAAGATTTAATAATACATTGAGTTAATTAATTATAGAATATATTTTTATGTTGGCTTTTCAATTTTCTTAAGTTTCTTAATTAAACAAAGATAAATGATTAAAATCTCAATCAGACAATATTCTGTGAATACTGATTTCAAAATTTAATTTGACCGAGATACTTTCAAAACTTTAACACATGGGTTTTTAAAACAGAAATCTGTATAGTTCTTTGAGTTATTATGCCTCTGTGAAAGTTCCAATTCATTTTTACTATGAACATTTTTATCTTTAAATGTGCAATAAATTATGTAGATTACAATACAAATTTCTTAAAATCACTGATTATCAAAGCTGGAAGAGATCTTCAATAAGGAAACAAGCTGTGCATATATTAAATGTTCCCATATTAGTCACAAAATTCAAGTGTTTTCTAACTCGTAGCCCAGTTAAAATAAAATTTTTAAAAAGGAATTTTTTTATTCTAAAAGTTTTGTTATTCTTTAGTCATCTGTTTTATTAAAAATTTACTTGTGTTTACTGACATCACAAAATTAAGTATTACAAAAATAAATAATAATCAAAGGACTCTCATCCATTTTTTTGTAGTAAATTGTATTGCAATACAGTAGTTTTCTCTTACAGAAGAAAAGTCAGTTTAGCTTATATTGGTGACCAGTATGTATAGTAAGATTTATGCTTTATCAATTTACCTAATATAGTAAATTAGTTAATCATCACATCCCTGTGTCTCAATTATGACAGATATTATGACCTCAAATTCCTAGCGGAAAACCCTGAAGCAAAAGGAAATTAAATAAAGCAAATAATTGAATTAAAAATTCCATATAAATAGTATGTAGCAGAACCAGGATATCCATAATCTTCTTGTTTCAAGTCCAGTTTTCTTTCTTGTGTTGACTTTATTTCAAATGGAAGGGAGAAATTCTGGTACACAATTTAGACAAACACTAGTATCATTAGAACACATGGGCAGCCTAAAAACAGCAAGATTATTTTTTAAAGCCAACAACTACCGAAAAAGTATATATATGTTTTCCCAACAGAAATAATTTGTCACCTTGGCCTTACTTAAGCTTGAATTTGAAGTTTAAGAAAGAGGACATCTCTTATTTTCTAAGTACTTGCTTTTTTTTTTTTTTTTTTTTTTTGGCCTACTGGATTCCATTTCAATAAAAGTTTTTATATGACACTTTGAATGACAAAAACAAAATTCATTAAAGATAAACTTTTGAAAACATAATGTATATTGCTTTAGGTTTTCTGTCATTTTGTTTTAACTAAAGTTTAACCTAGCGGCATTTCACTGAAACCCATCAGAATCTCAAGATTTTGTCTCTCTCAGAATGTTAGTGCCAGGAAAAAAAAAACTGGATATTTTAAAAATTGGAGCAAACAACCCAATATTGTATACTAGCCTAAAATCAACAAGTATTTATAGGAAGATTGTCTGTTTTTACATTTATATAGAAATAGCAATTCAAGAGTACATTTACATTTCAGTGTCCTATTTATTTAAACTCTCAGAAAAGATTAATCCACTACTCTTAACAAGAACAGAGACTAATATCAAATATTAAACTTAAGACCATTACTTATCCTGAAATGCAAGCTGTCCTCAAGGCCAGAATTGAGCCGGGGCCACATCGCTCAGCTGAGAATCCTCAGGATATCACTGCCCAAGAGGTACAAATTTTCAGTAGAGAAAAAAACCTGGGAATTAGAAAGTCATGGTACCCACTCTGGAAGCCCACGTTGCTGATGCATAGTGGGCACCTGCTGAAGAGAAGGGAACCCTAAAGGCAATTCCCATTAGATACAATGTTATGAAAAGTCTTAAAAGTCCAACATTAAAATTACTCTTTAGACACTGGCAATTTTATGGGCCCTTGCTACCGAATAATTAACTTGTAAATGAACAAGCAGAAGACATCTTGTTCAAAAGGGGCCTTCTCTGGCTAGCGCTACTCATTTTAATGGAGCTTTTCTCTGTTTTACAAAGAGTTACAGCTACAAAGTATTGTAAAAAGGGAAAGAGTAGAAAGTGATGTATTTGATATCTGGAGACCAGGTATTTAGTCCTGTTCTGAAATTATTGGCTATGACTGCCTGGGCAGGTTGCTCTTCTGCCTCTTCCTCAGTGTACTGACATATATTCTGGATATATTGATCTTGTAGGATACTTTTACTTCTTACCTTTTGTAGAACCACAACCCCTATTGTGGCAGTAACTCTCGACTGGGCATGATTTGGATGGACATCTCACTCTCTTGAAAGATATAGGTGAAATCAAGGCTTATAAGGGAACTGAAGCAATACCTTCCCACTGAAAAGAAAGTCTGCCTTTGAGAATGGGTTGTACTGTTTTTAAAGTTCCTCCATAGATGGAGAGTAGCACTATGTTCACAGAAGGTGAAATAAAAGATAACCCTTTTGTAAAAAAGATAGCACAAGGATTAAAATCCTGGTTCTGTCACATATTAAGTATTGGATATCCACTCTGGGGCAAGATGCCTATTCACTCAGGCACTTTTCTTTGTCAGTAATAGTGTTTCAAACACTTGAAAAGGATGTGAGTAGAGTACCATATGTTTTCACTCATAAGTGGACCTTGGACAATTATTATAATACTATAAGAAAGGGGTTGGCAGTAGTGGGAAACTGTCAGGGGAGCGGGGGTGGGATTGGCAGTTGAGGGAAACTGCTAGGGGAGGGAGGGGCACACCTCATCAACAAGGGTACCTTCATAATAAGCATTTGCATACCTAACCCTGCATTGTACCACACATATTTATAATAAAAAAATAAATAAAAAATAATAATAAAAATAAAAATAAAAAATTAAATTAAAAACAAACAAAAAAGCATGTATAAAGACAAGGATCAGTGAATCTTTAGCTACTGCTGTCTATTTTACTGAATAAAATCCTCTAAGTATGATTGTTTGAGGATAGATTTTTAAAATTAATACTGTTGAATAGCCCACATAACTCAAACATAAAATCTAGTTTATCTGGTATTAACATAACTACTCTGGCTTTTTTCCCCATTTTTTACTTTTAATCTTTTGCTTTCATGTTTAAAATTACTTCTTGTAGACAGGATATTGTATCTTACCTTTGTTAATCTGACAATCTCTTTAACATTCACATTTAATATGATTCTAGATAGGGTTGATTATAATCTACCAACCAGCTAGCTATTTTCTATTGTGTCATCTGGTTTTTTTCCCCTCCCCTCTGCCTTGTTTTGAGTTGATTAAGAATTTGTTTATAATTTTATCTCCTTTATTGATTTGTTACTTATGTCTTGTTAAAAATTGTGTGGCAGCTCTAGAGTTTAGAATATATGTTTTTTTATTAATCAGTGTCTACCTTCAAATTATAACATACCATTTCACATCCAGTATGAGGTTTTTACAAGTATATGTTCCAAATTCTCTCCACTGATTGTTGGTGCTAATGTCATCATGTCTTTTATTTTTACAAATGCCATAAACACACCATATATTACTATGTTTGACTTAAATCACCAAATATTTTAGAATAGTTAGAAAGAAGGAAATGGATTTTATTTTACTTTCATTTATTCCATTTCTGACACTTCATTTGTATAGATTCAGTCTTCTACCTGATATTACATTCCTTCTGTCCAAAGAACTTCCCTTACATTTCCTGTAAGGTAGACCTGCTGGCAATGAATTATTTCAGTTTTTTTTTTTATATTGTTTATCCTTGAAAGTCTATTTCAGATTGAATAAAATCTTTGTTTATCTGAGAAAGTTTATTAATCTTGTTTTTTTTTTTACTTTTTGAAACATACTTTTTGTGAGCATAGACTTTGGAATTTATCTTTTTCTTTTTCTTTCATCGTTTTAAAGGCATTATTTCTTTGTTTTTTGACTTTATGGTTTTTGCCAAGAAGTTGTTTTCATTCCTGTCCTTGTTCATTTCTATATCATGTGTTTTTTATCCCTGCTTGTCTTCAGAATGTTCTCTTTGTCTCTTGTTTTGTGTAGTTTGAATGTGACATGCAAAGGAGTGTGTGTGTGTGTGTGTGTGTGTGTGTGTGTGTGTGTGTTGTGTGTGTTGTAGTTATCTTGCCTGGTATTTTCTAAGTGTCTTGTATCTGTGATTTGGTGTCTGCTGTTAAAAATCCTGGAAAAAAAAAGTTATCTCCTCAAATACGTTTCCTACTCTGTTCTGTTTCTTTCTTTCCTTCTAGAATTGTAATCTGTACATATATTAAAATACAGATTTTGAATATGCTCTTCTAGCTTTTGTTTTGGTTTCTTTTTTTGTTTCAGGTGGATAATTTGAATTTACCTATCCTTAAGTCAGTTGATTCTCTCCTCAGCTGATTTGAGTCTACTGATAAATTTGTCAAAGGTGTTCTTCATCTGGTTACTATGTTTTGCATTGCTAGTATTTCCATTTGATTTTACCTTATATTTTTTATCTTTTTGCTGCAATACCCATGTGTGCTGTCTCTCTTTTCCATCAGAGTCGTTAAAATAATAATCATTATTCTTATTTCTTGTTAGATAGGTCCAATATCTGTGCCATACCTGAATCTGGTTTTGTTGGTTGCTTCATCCTTTGGAAGTGTTACTTTTATTATTTTTTCTTACTTTCTGACATGGCTTATAATTTTTCGTTGAAAGCCTGATTTCTTGTGTAAGATAATAGAGTGGCCCCAAGTTGAAGCTGGAAGTCAGTATTATTGTTCTTATTCTCTTTTTAAAGATGAGGGATCAAGGAGCAGAGAAGTTAAATGACTTGTCCAAGGTTACTCAACTAGTAAGTAACAGAATCAGAACTCGAGCCCTAGGATTGTAAACTCTGAGTCTAACGTTGTTCGACTACATTAGTGTTCCTCTCTGTTTCCTGTTGCCTGTACATTCCCACTCTAGAGGCCTTCAAGACCTTCTTATATCACATGGCTTCATTTATCTCAGACATTGTTGATCCCTTATTCCAATAAGGTCATGGAATAATATATAATAATGAGTAAGAGATGGTTCCTGCCTTTGTTTAGCTTAGCATATCGTCTCAACATGCCTTTTTTTTTTTTCTGAATTACTTTTGATTCGATCTTTCTCAAAATATGGTCTCAATCAAAAGCAGTTGTGAAGACAGGCAGATGCTACAAGAGATTTTGACACAACCACAGGAAAACCATGGAAACATGGGAAGTGACCGTCAGGGATTTTAGCTTGTGAATTTAAAAGTTTGTGTCTGTTTCCAAAGCAGTTGTAGATCTAGACACTGAAACCTCTACCTGCACACCAAGGTACATTTCTGCTTGAGATAGAAGTGACAAATTCTTCCATTTGATTTTAAAAAAATTATCTCTAAAAAAAATGAAGGCCAACGTGTTTAATTCCTTATAAATACTTATATACTCAAATTATTGAATAGTACCTGAACTTGTTGGAGTAGCCAGGATTTTAAAAGTACAAGTTAGTTCAAAATACTTGAAGGCAGTGTATTACTTTTCTATTGCTGCTTTAACAAATTGCCACAAAATGTGTGGCCTAAAACAACAAATTGATCATCTCACAGTTTTGTATGTCAGAGATCTCACTGGAATGGAATCCAGGTGTTGTCAGGGCTGCATTCCTTTCTGAAAGTTTCACAGGAGAAGCTGCTTCTTTACCTTTTCCAACTTCCATTGGCTGATTACATTCCTTGCATCATGACTACCTTCCTTCGTCTTCAAAGCTAGCAGTGGAGGGCCAAGTCTTCATATCACATCACTGTGGCTTTTAACCTCATCTTCTGCCTCCCTCTTCTACTCTTAATAATCCTGTGATTACATTGAGCCACCCAGATAACTCAGCATAATATCTCTATATTAAGGTCAGCTGATTAATAAGCTTAGTTCCATCTTGAACCTTGATTCTGCTTTGCCGTATGACGTGGCATATACAGAGTTCCCAGGAATTTAGACATGGACATCTTTGAGAGGGGGAGATCATTATTTTGCCTACCACAAGTATTAATCAAACCAAAAAATTGATCATGCTAGCTCTCAAATAATGCTTGAAATTGTCCTGCATTATTTCTTTTTATTTCTCCCAATTCTTCCTTTTTTCTTTATCTATTAACAAAAAGAAGAATGACAAGACCATTTGTTCTTCCCCTGAGAAATGTGAATCATTCAGTCTACTGAGCTAAAACAATCACCCAATTCCAGAGTGTTGTTCAAGAACATAAAGCCAGATCAAACTGGACCTGGAGTCTCCACAGAATTCACTGGCACATGTTTGTTGTAGTGCTCATTCGTGCAATTCAACAAGTTTTCTAATGGTATTCCTAAGCATGGGGCAGGATTGTACTTGCTCTTCTTCTTGATATAAGATATAACCATGTGATGTGATCTGGCCAATGCAAAGATCAAAAAAGGGACGTGTGTCTCTTCCAAGTGGAAATATTAAAAAGTTCCTGTGTGATTTGCTCTTCTTACTTTTCTTTCTGTTATGGTGAATAACAGTTTTCAGGTAGTGGCTGTTCTATTGGCCTGAGCTTCAGAATGAGAATGACCTGGAGCAGATCCCCAGGCCAATCTGTGACAGGCATGTAGTATGAAGATGAAAATCTCTGTGGTTTTGGTGCCCTGGAATTTTGTAGTGGTGTGATATTGCAGTGTAACTTAGCCCATCTTGCCTGACCTGGCTGCCTTCAGGGTTGAAACCCTATGTGGTCTGATGGGCTGTTGATTGACTTGTGAAGGTTTCTAGAGGATTTTACAGATTTTTTTTCCCCTCTGGACTTTCAAAGACCCTCATCATTACCTAAAAATATATTTTTGGCTATAATGATATGGATATGAGTTTGGAAAAAGGAAGAAATGGAACTCACCTGACCAACTGTGAAAGCAGTCAGAGAAAATGCCCTATAGGCCAGCTCCCGATAATAACAATAAATATAATGGCCTGTAGGTTTCTCTTTCTAGGGACATGGAGTGTGAACTAAGAATCACACTCATTCTGTTATCAATTCACACATCGCCTGTTTCACAATCAAAACAGGTGCTATTTAGGGATGTGGTGGTGTTGAGCCACACACACAGATTCAATGCTACGTGATCATTTTCCTTTTTTCTTCTTTCATTTATCTGTTTCTACCTCTCATTATTAAAAATATGGTAAACATATGTAACTTGTATTTTATTATATATTGTATGTTCTTATATAGCATATACATGCATATACCTTTGTAAGACTTTTTAATAAAATCAACTTACCATAATTTACAAACATCTTAAGGGATTTTCAAAGGTCATTTTGACTTCACACAATTTTCAAGATAAGTAATGACATTATATTATAAACTTCCTAGAAGATGCATCTCTGTTGCACAGTGGTTGACAAAACACTGATTTTGGTAGCATGTCAATAGGAGTAAGGCAAAGATTCAAGAGTCAGTCATCAGACAACATATATTGAGCAGGCATTCTCTCCTGACACCTTCAAGACTCCAGATAAAGTAATAAAGACCCAGTTAGTTCCCACTTCTTTACATCAATGACATGTAAGCATGAGCACATGCTGGGGACAGCTGGGGCCAAAGATGAAAGTATGGAAAGAGACACACTAGGAAGTAGATACTCTGTACACTAGGGAGTCAATACCCAGTACACTCTGCTGTTGTTTTATTATCATTATGATTATTATTTCCTCAGTGATCTCTCTCAAAGTAATCCAGCTGGAGTCCTTCTCCTATTTGATTCACAATGGCATTTGACATAATTGACAAGAGATCCCTAATGTTTTAATACAACTTATTCCTAAGATGAGATTCACCTATAGAATATATCTTTTGAAAAGCTAAGTGTTATTCTCTCTGTGCTGGAGAAATAGGAACCCATTGGGCATGGGATATTAGAACTACAAAGGATTTCAGCACAGGTCATCTTGCCCATTCCCTTTCTTTACAGATGAAGAAGCCAAAGTCAAGAACATCTATATGGATTATTCAAATTGCATAAATATTTACAGATAGAACCAAGAATAAAACCCCAGGTTCCTGATTATACTTAACACTTTGCTGTGTTTGTTTAAAATAATGATAAAAATCATTAACATCTCTAAAACACAGTTAGAAACTTTTGAAATTTTCTGGTACAGTAGAACATGTCCATCATCCATGTCTAAATACTTCTTTACATTTCCTCAAGAAAAATAATGTCTATACAACTGCTTATGTCCTCATTTCACTTTAGCTGCCAGAATTTCACAAAACAAATTTAAAGCTCAATTATAACAGCATAGAAATTTATGACCTGAATATCTGTGTTTTTTAACCATGATATTGACCTCTTGTTACAGTGTCTATTTTCATTAGCCTCGAGTTTTAACTTGTGTGTTATTGTATTATATTTTCTATTAGCTATCACAAATTCCTAGTGGAACAAGATACAATATAGACATACAAGAAATTATTGTAGGGTTAGCTCTAGACCAGAGCAGCAAAGCAAGGCACATGAATTTTTTGGTTTCCCAGTGACATAAAAGTTATCTGTACACTATGCTGTAGTCTATTGTGTGTAATACCATTGTATCTAAAATAGCAATATGCATACCTTAACTTTAAAAAATACCCTATTGCTAATAAAAGTTAACAATCTTGCCTTCAGCAACTCATAACCTTTTGGTTATTGTTGTTATTGGTGGTGGTGGTGGTGGTGGTGGTGGTGGTGATGGTGGTGGTGGTGGAGAATCTTGCCTCAATGCTAATAATATCTGTTGATTGATCAGGGTAGTAGTTGCTGAAGTTTGAGGTGGCTGTGGTAATTTCTTGAAATAAGAAACAAGTATGTTTGTTTCATTGACTTACTCTTCTTTTCATGGATAATGTCTTAGAAGCATGAATTTTTTTAATAACATTTTGCCCACAGTTGAACTTTCAAAATTGAAGTCAGTCTTCTCAAACCTAGCCATTGCTTTATCAACCAAATTTATACAATATTCTAAATTATTTGCTGTCATTTCAACAATGTTCACAACATCTTCACAGGAGCAGGTTTCATGTCAAGAAACTGCTATCTTTACTCGTCCTAAGAAACAGTTCCTTATTCATTTAAGTTATATCATTAGATTGCAGCAATTTAGTAATATATTCAGGCTCCACTTCTAATTCTAGTTTCTTGCTGTTTTCACTACATTTGCAGTTACTTTCTCCAAGGGTTGGAATCAACTTCTTTCATTCATGTTTATATTTTGACCCTCTCCCATAAATCATAATGTTCTTAATGGAATCTAGAATAGGTCCTTTCCAAAATATTTTCTATTTTACCCAGATCCATTAGTAAAATCGCTATTTATAACATCTATAGTTTTACAAATGTATTTCTTAAATAATAATGCATGAAAGCAACATTAATTTTTGATCCATGGGCTGCAAAATGAGTGTTGTGTTAGCAGCCATGAAAACATCAATCTCTCTGTACATCTCCATCAGAGATTGTCAGTGAGCAGTAATATTTTGAAAGGAATCTTTTTTCCTGAGCAGTAGGTCTCAAGAGTGGGCTTAAAATATTCAGCAAATCATGCTGTAAACAGATGTGCTGTCATCCAGACTTTGTTGTTCCATTTATAAAACACAGACAGATTAGAATTAGTATAATTCTTAAGGGTCCTAGAATTTTCAGAATGATAGTGGAACATTAGCTTCTACTTAAAGACATTATCTGCATTAGCTTCTAAAAATGGTGTCAATCTATCCTTTGAAGCTTTGAAGCCAGGCATTGACTTCTTTTTACTAGCTATCAAAGTCCTAGATGACATCTCTTTCTAATAGAAGGCTATTATATTTATACTAAAAATTTGTTGATTAGTGGAGCCACCTTTATCAGTGATCTTAGCTAGATCTTCTGGGTAACTTGCTGCAACTTCTCCACCAGCACTTGCTGCTTTATCTTGCATTTTTATCTTATAGAGATGGCTTCTTTCATTAAACCTTATAAACCAAACTCTGCTAGCTTCAGACTTTTTCATCTGCAGCTTCCTTACCTCTCTTATCCTTCACAGAATTGAAGAAAGTTGAGACCTTGCTGTGGAGTAGATTTTGGCTTAAGGGAGTGTTGTGGCTGGTTTGATCTTCTATCCAGACCACTCAAACTTTCTCCATATCAACAACAAAACTATTTCACTGCCTTATCATTCATGTGTTCACTGAAGTAACACTTTTAATTTTCTTCAAGAACTTTCCCTTTGTATTCATAACTCGGCTGTTTGGCACAAGATGATTTGCTTTTGCACAGTGTCAGCCTTCACCATGCCTTACCCACTAAGCTTAATCATTTCTAGCTTTTGATTTAAAGTGAGAGACATATGACTCTTCCTTTCACTTGAATACTTAGAGGCCATTGTAGGACTATTGGCTCAATATCAATATTGTTGTGTCTCAGGGAATAGAGAGACCCAAGAAGAGGGAGAGTCAGGGGAGATGAGCAGTCAGTGAAACAGTAAGAACACACATACATTTACAGCTTAAGTTTGCCTTCTCATATGGGCACGGTTTGCATTATCCCCCCAAAATTACAGTAATAACACCAAAGATCATTATTAACAGATACCCATAACAGATACAATAATAATAAAAAGTTTGAAATATTGTAAGAATTACAAAATGTGATACAGAGACACAAAGTGAACACATAATGTTTGAAATATGGCAACAATTGACTTGCTGGATGCAGGGTTGTCACAAACTTTCAATTTGCAACAAAGGCAAAATCTGTAGAACACAATAAAGCAAAGCACAATAAAAGGAGATACGTTTGTATTCATCATTACATCAATCACTTGATCAACCAAATATTATCTCTTTTTATTTTAAAGATGTGGGGCACATTTCAGGGTTAGGTACATAAGTGGTCATTGTACAGATGAAGTTTGGGCCTCCCATTGGTCCTCATTTCACCTGGTTTGGGATCATACAGTACCCTTACTGATGTTATGGTATTCCCCCTCCCCTGGCAGTGTTCTCCTACTGCCAATCCCTTTCATGTAGTGTTATGGAAATGTTCAGGGTTCACTTATAAGTGAGAACATGTGATGCTCAGTTCTTTGTTTCTGTGATAGGTCACTGAGTATGATAGACTCCAAATCCAAGATGCTGAGAAGTCCATAATTTTGTCCTTCTTTATGGCTCTGTAATATTCCATTGTGTATATGTACCACATTTTTTTAAAACCAGTCCACTTTCAATGGGTAGCAAAGTTGGTTCCATGTTTTCACTATTGTGAATAGTGCTGCAGTTAACATGAGTATGTAGGTATCTTTTTTGTAGAATGATTTCAGTTCATCCAGGCATACTCCCAGAAGGGGGGTTGCTGGGTTGTATGGAAAGCTGATATTTAGATCTTTTAGAAATCACCACACTGTTTTCCACAGAGGTTGTACTAGTTTACATTCCCACAAACTGAACAGGTGTTCCCTTTTCTCGGCATCCTCTCAAGCAGCTGTTGTTTTCTGAGTTATTAATTGTGGGCCATCCTGACTGGAGTTAGGTAGTATCTCTGTGGTTTTAATTTACATTTCTTTGATGATAGGTGAGGCTGAACATTTTTTCATCTGTCTGTTAGCTGCTTGCATGTCTTCTTTTGAGAAATGTCTATTCATATCTTTTGCCCACTTTTCAATAGGGCTGTTTGTTTGTTTTTTCCCTTTCAGCATGTTTGAGTGCCTTGTAGATCCTGGATGTTAAGCCTTTGTCAGATATACAGTTGGCAAATATTTTTTTCCCATTCTGCAGGCTGTCTCCCCACTCTCTTTTTTTTTTTTTTTTTTTTTTTTGAGTTGGAGTCTCACTCTGTCGCCCAGACTGGAGTGCAGTGGCCGCTCCCGGCCACCGCAGCCTCGACCTGCTGGGCTCCGGCGATCCTTCCGCCTCAGCCTTCCAAGTAGC
>CAUYQG010093059.1:0-35716 GCA_963574415.1 Tarsius wallacei
TTTTTTTTGAGTTGGAGTCTCACTCTGTTGCCCAGACTGGAATGCAGTGGCCACTCCCGGCCACCGCAGCCTCGACCTGCTGGGCTCCGGCGATCCTTCTGCCTCAGCCTTCCAAGTAGCTGGAACTACAGGCGTGCACTACCACGCCCAGCTAATTTTTTGATTTATTGTAGAGATGAGGTCTCGCCAAGTTGTCCAGGCGGGTCTCGAACCTGCGGACTCAGGCAATCCACTCACTTCAGCCTCCCAAGGCAAGGGATTACAGGCTGAGCCACTAAGCCCGGCCTGAACATAATAAGGATGTTTCTCCATCTCCAAGAGCAAATGAGAACTTAACATAGAACCAATTGTGTTGCTCTGTACTTCTTATTTATATACCACAATGAGGATATTGCAATGAAACATTCAAGGCCTTTTCTTCTCCTTGACTGTTTCGACTTATTCTATATAGTATTTCCAGATTAAGTAGATCCAAATCAAAGTAATCTTCTTAAATAACATCAAAATTAACAGCATGAACATCTTTTTATTATGAACAAATATAACACAAACTCTCTTTTTTTAATATTTAGAATCATTTACAATCTACCACTCTATTTTCTACTTGCTTCTTCCTCTAAGTGTTTATAATTGAATAAAGTAGAATTGTTTATTGCTCATAAACATAACCCATATATAGCTATATCTTCATAATTACTCACTTGAATTTAGTCTCTGATTTGAAGAAATTTTAATATTGAGCATGTTAATATCTTAAACTTATCTCTTTCATCATCTCTCATTAATCTTTTTGTTGCAAAAAAATAAATAAAACTAAAATAGTTTCAGATGGATTATGGTCTTAACCTTAATTTTGTTATGGCATTTGTTTTACTCTTGTTTGGGTTAAAGTTATATGCTGCATGCTTTTTCCTACCTTGCAGAATATAAAAACCATAGAAACAGGACCCATGTTTTATTCAATTCATATAATTGATGGTATTAATTGAGAACTTATTATTAAATACCACAAAAGTTTTATTTTACCATTAGTAATTTTATTTATTAAAAATCTAAAATTCTATAAATATATCGTTTTCCTAAAATGCTCTCTCTCAGCTACTATTCAGTTGTCATCAGTACTTTATTTTTTGCATGTGGACATTCAGTTGTCTCAAAATTATTTTTGAAGAGATTGTTATTTTCCATTGAAAGAAATTTGCAGTAGATATCTGAGTTAATTTCTGGACTTTAAATTCTATTCCATTGGTCTACATATACCTATTGCCCAACTCCTGTTCCATTTACTTTCTAAATGTCTCTCTCATCTTTTTCATCTCTCTTTAACCCCACAGCAGTGTGATTAGATGAGGACTTCAACCTCTTTTTCTGAGTTATTGTGAGATTCTTCTAACCTCTCTTTTTATTCTAGTCTTGCATTCCTCCAATTATTCTTCACCATGCTCAAAGTCTAACTTCCTAATATTCAAATAACAGCATATATTAAACAAAATGTTTCCACAGAATATTTTATAATACATACCCATCATGTTCCAGGCACTACGCTGGATATAAAAAATGCAACCATAAACACGGAAGTTAAATTTTCCATTAGCTACTAGTCAAAGTCCAACTTAGAACTGCTAATTATTATCTGCCTAATTCTCATAACCAAGCGCCTACTCCTATGCCTTCTCCCATGGAATATTCCTCCCTATATAGTCTATACTCCCTCCAAAATTTCTTCTACTACATTTTTTTTTGTGTGTACACCTCTGGAATTTGTTGTGTACGTGGCACTGCCATGAATGCCTTTACTTACACATTTCCCTCCACTATACATACCTTAATAACAACCCATACTTCAAAATATGTGAACAAATGTCACTTATTTTAAAAATGCCAAAGAAAAACTACTTCACATAGTAATAAGTCAAATAGTAAAATTTTAATATAAGTAACTTAGAGAAGTTTAGTAGTTGGAAATGTTATTTTCTTTCTTATTAAACACTAATAAATCATTAACATTCAGTAGTACCTTGTTTTCTATTAATTTTATAGAAAAATGTAGGGTTTTGTTTTTTGTTTTTTGTTTTGTTTTGTTTTATTTTTAGTTGGAGTCTCACTCTGTCGCCCAGACTGGAGTGCAGTGCAGTGGCTGCTCCCGGCCACCACAGCCTCGACCTGCTGGGCTCTGGCGATCCTTCTGCCTCAGCCTTCCAAGTAGCTGGAACTACAGGCGCGCGCTACCACGTCCGGCTAATTTTTTGATTTATTGTAGAGATGAGGTCTTGCTTGCCCAGGCGGGTCTCGAACCCGTGGGCTCAGGCAATCCACTCACCTCAGCCTCCCAAAGGCGCTGGATTACAGACTGAGCCACCGAGCCCGGCGAAGAATGTAGTTTTTATATTATGCAGGTGTTCATATAAACTGGATTTTATGGATAATTCAGATCACTACATGGAATTGTCTACTAATATTTTTTCCTAATTCTAACAAAACAACTTCAGAATATCAAAGGGGTCACAAAACAGACTTGAGTGTTGTTGACATGTGTGGAATTTTACTATTATGGGTGACTTTCATTTGTTTGTAGGTGTTGAATTTTAAGAAACTATAATGAAGTGATATGTTAAAATTTCTTTGAAAAGCAGACCTGAAAATGAGAATAATTACCATGTACCCAGCAGACACATGCCTAGTAAAAAAATCAAGCAGAAAGGAAAATGAGCATAAGCATAATGTTTCATTTAATTTGAGAGCTTTTATTGATTAAAGGAAAATGAAAAGAAAGAAAACGGAAAGAAATGACATGGTTGCCTTAGTTAACAACTATCATCTTACATGATTACTGGTTCCTCCTGTCTGCTGCTACATTGAATAACTTGAGGGAAATGAGGAAAGAAGCTACAAAGAATGCAGATATTATATTCAAAGCAAATGACTTACTTTGGCTTTTAACTATTATTATGTCTAATTGATTAACTTCATGAAACATACTATTTCAGACTTTGAAATGCATGGTATATTACATTCTAACATATTTTTCTTTAAAATTAATTTTCCTATTTTAAATAAATACTTGAGAATATCATTAATATTTCTATATCTATTATCAACAATGCTATTGTTTACTTCCATTGTACACATATTTATCTAAGTTTTAAAAACAACATAGAAAACATGACTCCCATTACCCTTAAAGAAATTGAAGTCTAGTAATTGTGATACACAAAAATCAACAGTTTTAAACGTTGTTGTATTCTGTAAAATATATTACTTGTAGAATATTAATAGCTCCAATGAATAGAGTATCTTTCATGCGTCCCAAACTGTACTACAGTTTTACATGTATTATTTAATTTATTATTATTGATTGTTCTATGCATTACCTGCAATGCCCAGATGAAAATCTAAAGCTGAGAAAGACAAAATATTTTGCCCAAAGACTTACAGGCATATAGCAGAGCCACTCCTTTTTTTTAACTTTGGAGCCTGTGGGTTTTATATGTACAGAGAAGAGGCATCTAATTTAACCAAGAAGGTCATTCAGCTATGTCCTGAAAAAATGTTAGATAAATAATCATAGAAGATGAGGTACATGATGTACTTGGGAAACTATTACTATTTAATTAAGGCTTTAAAATGAGAAATGTCAAAAAATGAGATCTAGAGAGCTGAGAGGGTAACCATAAATACCTTCTATGACATTGATCACTGTTACAGTGTCCTACATTATTTCTTTTAGGTTTATATTAAAATGTATCTCATTCTTTAAGCTGTAATTCTGAGCCTTACTATATTTAGATATATGATATAAACATTCTAAATACATCATATACCTTTCCACTTACATAGGACATTTTTAGTTCATATTTTTATTGATTATAATGAGATTTAAGTCCATGATCACTTTGAAAACTGTCAGCTACTGACTAGCCATTATACATTTTAGTTGCTGGATATGCAATAATTAAACTTGAACCATAATAAAATGTTTTGTCTTCTATTGAAATAGCAATGTGCTCATAATTCTTCTTTAAGAAAGTAGAGGCATTCTCTATTGATTTGAATCATTTCTTGATGATGTTAGTTGGTGAAGATGGTTTCATTTTAAAAATAAAAACTATTGAGTTATTTTTAAATTCTAAAATAAGAGATAAGTATTTTTCAGACCAATGTTTTGTTAACCTTCTTAATATATATCAATTTTAAACAGAAGAGACTGTTAAGATATTTAATACTGCTTGAAGCCCACATTCCCATTATATTTGTATTAGTTAATTTTTTCTCTAAATAGTCAAAAGTTACTTAGTTTAAGTCTCATCAGTATTTGCCAATTGTGTAAATAACTGAGTGTCCAGTAACAGCAGAGGGAGCTCACAGTGTATTATTCTGATTATTGCTAAGTTACATATTTTTACTTCTGTGGTTAATTTTATCAGGGGAATTTGCATAAATAGGTAATGGTAGATATAATTTATGCACAATTTTTATAGCAGCAAAATATAGAGTGAAAAAAATGTGATAACTGCATTGCATGTGCATTCATTAACTTCAACCTTGCATTCTGAATTTGATTTACTTCCAAGTGATATATTGATCCTAGATTTCTGTTTTGCTGAAATCTATTTTCTGAAATTCAGACTTTGGTATTTATTCAGAATCTCTCCTCAGATATGTAATAGACATCTCACACAGTCCAAAAGTAACCTTTTCTTTCTGTAAACTTTCCTCCCACAGTCTTTCACAGCTCTGTTGAGGGCAACATCACCCTTGCAATTGCACAAAACAAAGCCTTAGAATCATCTTGATTTATCACTTTCTCTTGTCTTAGGTATGAACCATCACATAATTATGTTTGTTATTATTTCTAAATATTTTTAGGATCCAACTACTTCCCAACATCCCTTTGCTACCACCAAGTATAATTTCTTACTAATTAAAGTAATTAAACTATAAGAGTATTTTAAAGAATTTTTTGACTTTTTTCTTTTTACCTTTCAGGCCTATTCTATGCTCAGCAGAACACAAAGAGTAATATTTTGAAAATAAACAAAAAAATATGTCATGCTATCCCTTTCTTCAAAATTTTGTAATGGTTACTCGTTTTACTGAAAATACAAGTCACAGAAGGAGCTAACCGACCGAGACCAGAGACTAAGACAAAAAAAAAATAAACTATAAAAGACCAAACCAAACAAATAAATGGGGCTTAGTTTTCTTGATTCTTAGGAGTGTACTAGCTTACATTAAGAACTCTGCCTTGCTACACTTGCTCGCAAGAAAACTTGGCCTCACTGTCCTGAAATAAGAAAAAAACATAATAAAATAAATAAAGTACAACATCTTTTCAGTAGTCTATTTCTTTATGTGATGAAATTTATTTTAATAATGCTTTTTTCTTTTACTGTTTTTTTAATTACAAAGATGTGGGGTACATTTCAGGGTTAGGTATACAAGTAGGTATGCAGGTACCCTTGTTGATGAGGTATGCCCCTCCCTCACTTAGCAGTTTCCCTCAACTGCCAATTCCACTGCCCCACCACCACACACACAATTTCCCACTTCTGCCAGCTGCTTTCTTATAGTATTATAATTGTCCAAGTTCCGCTTATGAGTGAGAACATATGGTACTCTGTTCTTTGTTTCTGTGATAGATCACTGAGTATGACCAACTCTAAATCCATCCAAGTTACTGCAAAGTCCATATGTTTGTCCTTCTTTATGGCTGCATAATATTCCATTGTGTGTATATGCACCACATCTTTTTTTATCCAGTCCAGTTTCGATGGGCAACATGGTTGGTTCTGTGCTTTTGCTATTGTGAATAGAGTTGCAGCAAACATACATGTGCAGGTATCTTTTTTTAAAAATGACTTGAGTTCCTCCGGGTATATTCCCAATAGGGGAATTGCTGGGTCATAGGGAAGGTCAATTTCTAGTCCTTTCAGGTACCACCACACTGTCTTCCAAAGAGGTTGCACTAGTTTTCATTCCCACCAGCAGCGTAGAAGTGTTTCTTTTTCTACACACCCTTGCCAGCATCTGTTGTTGTTTGTTTTATTAATGATGGTCATTCTTATTGGGGTTAGGTAGTATCTCAATGTGGTTTTGATTTGCATTTCTCTGATGATGAGTGAGGCTGAACACTTTTTCATGTATCTGTTGGCTGCCCATATATCTTCTTTTGAGAAGTGTCTATTCATGTCTTTTGCCCATTTTTTAATGGGGCTGTTTGTTTTTTTCCTTTCAGCACATTTGAGTTCCTTGTAGATCCTAGATGTTAGGCCTTTACTGAATTTTTTTTTTTTAATTTGAGTGAGGTACAATTCAGGATTAGGTATACAAGTGGTCATCGCACAGGTAAAGATTGGGCCTCCCTTTGGTCCCCACTTCACCTGATTTGAGATCATAGGTTTTGTGCGATCTCTTCCCAGAGAGACCTAAACTCTTAGAAGTATAAGTCTTAGAAAGAGAGAGTACAATGTGGTTACCACAGGGTGGGAGTCTACACAGCTTCAGTTAGACAGGACATCTAAGTCTGAAGATCTATTGTATAGTATGGTAACTATAGTTAATAACAATATACTGTATATTTGAAAATGGCTAGTATTTTTTGTCGTTAAAACATTATTTAAATGTTAAAACAATATTTAAATGTTAAAACATTACTTAAATGTTTTAACCACAAAAAGGCAGCATATGTGTGAGTTAGTACATATGTTACTAAGCTTCAATTAATCATCCAACATTGTATACATGTACAAAAATTATGTTGCACTCTATAAATAAATGAAATAAGAATATTTTTTAAATAATTAAAAATTACAAAAAGAGGTGCCAAAAATTTATTGATCAAGCTAAATAATATTTAATACAATGAATTAAATTAAAATTCAACTAATTTATAATAAGAAAAATATCAGACTTTTCAATATAAGCAGGTTGTTGTCATTCATTTGTTTTATGACCCAGTAGTATCATGCAACAGAAACAGTTATTTCCAATCAACTTTCTATTCCTGGGAATGTTTAAATTTCATGATTCCTTGTGTTTATGAACGTTCATGGCAATGTGAAAACAGATTTGGATACTCAGGAAGATCTATATATGCACATCTGCCTATATTCATATATAAGTATATGATTATAGGTATATTTATTACATATGGGTATGCAATTGTCTATATCAGTATATATTCTTATATATAATAATATTTATAAATACACTGATTATATACTATGCATACAGGCATACCACATTTTATTGTGCTTTGTTTTACTGCATTTCACAGATATTGCATTTATTTTACAAATTGAGGGTTAGTGACTACCATGCATTAAACAAATCTATTAGTGCCATTTTTCCATCAGTGTATGCTTACTACATGTCTCTCTGAACTTTCTGGGAATTCTCATAGTACTCGTATTTCAAATTTTCAAATTTTTAAATTATTAATATATATATTATGGTGTTCTATAATAAGTGATCATTGATGTTACCATTGTAATTGCTTTGGGGCACTACAAAAAATGGCCATGTAAGACAACGAACTTAATGAATAAATGCGTGTGTGTTCCATTTTACTAACCAGTTGTTATCTAATCTTTTTCCCCTCTCCTCAGACCTCCCAATACCCTGAGACATAAAAATATTGAAATAAGGCCAATTTAGAATACTATAATAGCCTCTAAGTGTTCAAATGAAAGAAAGAGACATGTCTATCACTGTAAATCAAAGATCAGAAATGATTAAGCTTAGTGAGGAAGGCTTGCTGAAAACCAAAACGGGTCAAAAACTAGGCCTCTTGCGCCAAAAAATTAGCCAAGTTGTATTGCAAAGGAAAAGTTCTTGAAGGAAATTAAAGTGCTGATCCAGAGAGCACAGAAATGCTAGGAAAGAAAACAGCCTGGCTGTTGATATGGAGAAAATTTGAGAGGTCTTGATAGAAGATCAAATCAACCATAACATTCTCTTAAGCCAAAACCAAATTGAGAGCAAGACCCTAACTTTTTTCAATTCGGTGAAAGCTAAGAGAGATGAGAAAGCTGGAGAAAAAAAAAGTTGGAAGCTAACAAAGGTATATTTATGAAGTTTAAAGAAAGAAGCCATCTTCTTAACATAAAAATGCAAGGTGAAGCAGCAAGTCACTGATGGGAAACCTGTAGCAATTGTTTCCAAGATCTAGTTAAGATGATTGGTGAAGGTGGCTACACTAAACAACAGATTTTCACTGTAGACAAAACAGCCTAATATTGGAAGAAGATGGCACATAGGACTTTCACAACTAAAAAGACATCAATGTCTGGCTTCAAATTTAAAGGACAGGCTGACTCTCTTGTTAGGGGCTAATGTAGCTGGCATCTTAAGAAGACAATATTCATTTACCATTATGAAAATGCTATGGCCCTAAAGTGTTAAGCTAAATCGACCCTGTCTGTTCTCCATAAATGGAACAAAGCTTGGATGATAGCACATTTGTTTATAACATAATTGACTGAAAATTTTAAGTAGGTGAGACCTACTGCTCAGAAAAATAATTTATGTTAAAATATTATTGCTCTTTGACAATGCACCTTGTCACCCAAGAATTCTGATAGAGATGTACAAGAAGATTGATGTTGTTTTCACGACTGCTAACACGAAATCCATTCTACAGCCCACAGTCAAGGAATAATTTTGATGTTCAAGTTTTATTATTTAAGACATATATTTCATAAAGTTATAACTGCCATAGATACTGATTCCTCTGTTGGATCTGAACAAAGTACATAAAAAACTGTCTGGCAAGCAGTCACTATTCTAGACATCATTTAGAGCATCTGTGATTCATAGACAAAGGTCAAAATATTAACATTACAGGCATTTAGAATAATTCAACTCCTACTCTCGCGAATGCCTCTGAAAAACTCAAGACTTCAATAGAGGAAGTAACTGCCAATGTAGTGGAAATATCAAGAGAACTAGAATTAGAAGTGGAACCTGAAGAAGTGACTAAATAACTGCCATCTCATGGTAAAATGTTAATGGATGAAGAGTTGTTTCTTATGAATATGCAAAGATAGTGGCTTGGAGGTGAAGATGCTGCAAACATTGTTTAAATGACAACAAAATGTTTAGAATATTACATATTGCTTTAGTTGATAAACCAGCAGCAGGGTTTGAAAGGATTGACTCCAATTTTTAAAGTTCTACTGTGGATAAAATGTTGCAAAACAGCATTGCACATTACAGACAACTAGCTCCTGAAGAGAAGAATCAGTCAATCAATGTCATAACTTCATTGTTGTCTTATTTTAAGAAATTGTTACAGCTACTCTAACATTCAGCAACCACCACCCTAATTAGTCAGCAGCCATCAGCATTGAGGCAAGACTCTCCTCCAGCAAAAACATTACAACTTCCTGAAGACTCACATGATTGTTAGCATTTTTAACAATAAATTATTTTTAATTAAGGCAAGTACTTTTTTTTAGACACAGAACTATTGCACACTTAATAGACTATAGTATAGTGTAAATAACTTTTTTAAGTACTAGGAAATCAAAAACTTCACGTGACTTGTGATCATGTGCAGTGGTCTGGAACCAAATTTTGTATGCAGTGGGTCAGGAACCAAATACACAATATCTTTGAGGTAGGCCTGTGTGAGTGTGTGTGTGTGTGTTTGTGTGTGTGTGTGTGTGTGTGTGTGTGTGTATGAAGATGTATGCTATACACACACTCATATATAAGATATATAGAGAGTGAGATGCAAAATATATACAAAAATGTCCATATACATGAATCTATTTCCCTATATCTATTACTATCTCTCTAATTCTCTATGTATACTATCTCTCAACTCTCTATGTATCTCTCTCTCTCTATATATATATATATATCTCCATATGTATCTATCTATCTATATACATATATATATCCTTACATATTTTTCTCTGGATATAAATATACTCCTGTAGATACACATATCTTAATATGTGTATATTTTTCCATATATAAATCTCTTCATATATAGTTCTATATAGAGTTCACAAATTTATATTTATACACTTATATACACCAGCTCTAATATTATATATATGTATATATAACATGTATGTGTGTATACATGCAGTTATGTACCATATAAAGATGTTTCAGTCAACAACAGACCTCATATATGTTGGTGGGACCATAAGATTATAATGGAGCAAAAATTTTCTGTCATTTAGTGACATCATAGCCATTGCAACATCCTAGTGCAATGCATTACTCACATGTTTGTGGTGATGCGGGTATATACAAAACCACTGAGCAGTCAGTCATGCAAAAGTATAGCATATACAATTATATAGAGTACATAACACTAGAAAATGTTAATAATTGACTGTTACTAGTTTATGTACTTATCATATAATTTTTATTGTTATTTTAGAGTGTACTCCTTCAACTTGTAAAAAAGAAGAATTACTGTGAAATAGTCTCAGGCAGTTTTCTCA
Source organism: Tarsius wallacei (assembly GCA_963574415.1). Classification (NCBI taxonomy): domain Eukaryota; kingdom Metazoa; phylum Chordata; class Mammalia; order Primates; family Tarsiidae; genus Tarsius; species Tarsius wallacei. The sequence goes on from CAUYQG010093059.1 coordinate 10,464, forward strand.
AGACGGTCTTCAGAAGGCATTGAAACATAGGAGATGACAGCTCTATATGTGTTATTGCCCCTGAAGACCTTCCAGTGGAAAACTCTAATACTGATAACACTGATGCTGTGTAGATCTACGCTAATGTGTTCTTGTGTGTGTGTTGTAATTTTTAACAAAAAAGTTTAAAAAGTAAAACAAAAAAATAGAAGTAGAAAAAGTTTATAGAATACTTGTATAAGGAAAGATTTTTTGTACAGGCATACATGTGTTTTAATTTTAAGACAAGTGATAATACAATCAAGTCAAGACATTTTTAAAAAAATAAAAATGTGTAAAGTAAAAAGTTACAATAAGCTAAGATTAATTTATTTTGGAAGAAATAATTTATCTTATAAATGTAATGTATCCTAAGTGTACAGTGTTCATGAAGTCTACAGTAGTCTACAGTGACATCCTCTTCACATTCTCTCATCACTCATTCACTCATTCACAGAGCAATGTCCAGTCCTGCAAGCTCCATTTGTGGTAAGCATTCTATATATTTTCTATATATTTTATACAGTTTTTTACTGTACCTTTTCTATGTTTAGGTATACATGCTTTCCATTATGTTATAAGTGCCTATGGTATTCAATAGAGTAATATGTTGTACAGGTTCGTACCTAGGGGCAGTAGGATATGCTGACAACATCAGCTTAGTAATAACTTTATAGTGAAAAGCAATGTTACACTCTCAGTTGAAAGCATAGATGTGTTGTAGTTTCTTAGGTGTGTTTTAGTTCTAGGTTTGTTTGTGTATACTCTATGATGTTCACATAATGACAAAATGGCCCACAGACACATTTCTCAGAATGTATATCTGTTCTTACAAAATGCATGACTGTATGATATAGTTGACTTATTAATTATATTTAATCCCTATTCTAAGTTGTAAGTATCAATAGATCAAGTTTAGCTTTTCAATATCTTATATAACTCAGGTACATAGAACCATTTTACACATATAGCAGGTGCTAAGAAATGTTGGTTGAATAAATATGTATATAATAGACATTAATTTTGATTGTTTCTATGGTATATGTACTGATATACATATTCACTTCTGCACTATACTAGTCATTCTTTTTTTAATACACTAAGATTTTAACTTTAAAACTAATCTTGGTGAGAATGACTAGTCTTATATATTGTTGTATGTATGTCTAATAAAGGAGAGCATTTATTTATTTATTTATTTTAATAATCAATATTTTTTATTATGATATTGTGGGGTACAGTTAAGGGTTAGGTATACAAATATACTTCATTCAGGCACCCCTGTTGATAAGAGGTGTCTCCCCGTCCCCAGGCAGATATTTACTACCATTAATCCCATCTTCCTACCCTACCCCCCCATAGTTTCCCACCACTGTCAGTCATTTTCTTATGGTAATACGTTGGATAATCAAGGTCCACTATATGAGTGAGAAAATGTGATACGCAGATCTTTGTTTCTGTGAGAGGTCACTCAGTATTATAGACTCTAGTTCCATCCAGGTTGCTGCGAAATTCATGATTTTGTTCTTTTTTATGGCTGCATAGCATTCCATCATATATATGTACCACATTTTTAAAATCCAGTCCTCTTTTGATGGACAGCATGGTTGGTTTCAGCTTCCTGCTATTGTGAACAATGCTGCGATAAACATTCGTGTGCAGGTATCTTTTTGATAGAGTGATTTGAGTTCTTCAGGGTTTATTCCCAGTAGGAGGAATGCAGGGTCATATGGGAGGTTGATATTTAGAGCTTTTAGGTAAAACCTCATCTTTCTTCGATCCAAGCCTGTCTTTAAGAAATGATTTCCAGAAGTAGTGGTATATTCGTTTTCTACTTCTATGTAACAACGTACCACAAGTTTAGTGGTTTAAAACAAATACACTTCTTATCTCACAGTTTCTGTGGGTCAGGAGTTGGACAATAACTTAGCTGGGTCCTCTGCTTCCTGCCTCACCGTGTCAACCAGGGCTATATCCCCATCTGGGGCTCAGAGTCCTCCTTCGAGCTCTGGTGTTTGTTGGCAGAATTCAGTTTCTTGCAGTTGTAGAACTGAAGCCTCAGTTCTTAGAGGCTGCTCACATTTCCTTGCCATCTGGCCCTCTCCACAGGAATTTCACATCACAGCAGTTTGCTTCTTCAAGACCAGCAGGAGTCTCTTCTTCCAGAAGCTGTCACCTGATTAAATTAGGCCACCGAGGACAGCTCCTCTTCTGATTAACTCACAATCATTTGATGTAAGGCCTTGATTACATCTGCAAAGTTTCTTTGCTTTTCTATATTCTATTGGCCATAGATCTCATCCACACTCAAGAGGAGGGAATTATATACAAGAACACAAATGCCACAAGGTGATGTAATTCCAGGACTTGCTTTTGGGTCTGTCTTGCTTTTTGGTTGAGCTAACCTTCCTTCACAAATAATAACAGTAACCAGGGGCTTCATCTTATCTTCACACTGACTGCTTGAGAAGGGTGTTGATGTGGGCCTGTTTCACATGACAGGAAACTGAATTTCAGAGATCCAGTCACTTTTCTAAGGTCACACAACTAGTGGGAGCAAAACCTGAACTTGAATTCAGCTTTGTCTGATATCAAACCAATATATCAGCAATCTGTATGCCACTTAAGAAAGTTGACAGTCTAAACACTCCGAGGATACTATTGTATTGGAAACTTAAGTTTTACTTTGACTTTTCTGAATGCTCACCAACTTTATTTATGTGCCTTCTTAAGCTTCGATTAAGAGCACATCTCTGATGTTAGACTTGGCATCAGTATATTTTCTGAGGAAAGATAAACACCCTCACTATATAACAAGGGTTTTTCCATGTATTCACTTATAACCCATTCTGCAGTCTAAATGTTAGTATTCAAATTTTTACTATGAAGAAACTCACCTGCAGGCTCAAAGTGATTATATGGCACTACACATCTATGGTTGTTGGGAATGAGATGTGAAACTCACCATCTTTATCACACTTTGTTCCACTGGGCACTTGTTGGTCAACTTAAATTTTTTTTCTCAAACAAAAAGGAAGAAAAAGTCAAGATGGAGAATTCTTTTAGTTTCTTTTGGGCAGTTCTATTTTTAGCTGCCTCTTTAACTTGCTGACCTGTTACCAGAATGGAAACTAGTGACTTAAACATGAATGGAAACCACTTTAAAAAATAATAGCTGGACACTGGTGCTGCCTACAGTGAAACAGAGGGTGAGGTTTTCAGACAAGTGAAAATAATCTACCTTGTTTTGTTTCTTCTTAATAATACCTTTCATTTGACAAACATACTACAGCCTATAAATAATATTTTGATAACTATATAATTTAATTGTCCCAACAACTTTGTTTATATGACTTTACTTTCCAGATGAGGGAAAGAGTTTCAAGGAGAGGCTCCATGCCTTGCCCGAGGTTTCAAGGCTCATAAGAGGAAAAGTTGGGTCTTTTGCATAGGTATTTACTTCCAAGCTCTCACTCTACACTCCTGTCTCATGAACCAAGATGGATATATGGATGGAGATGTCACTGGAGAAAGCTCAGGAGTGTGAGATGAATCCCAGCATAGACACAGACCCACAGAGACACCCAGGAGTTAACCCTAGAGTTCAGCTATCACTATCCTGTTGACAAAATTCAAAATTCCTCAAACCAGGAGCCCAGGGCTGGTGCTTTTTTTTTTTAATATAAGAAAGTGACTTAAGTGAGGATCTGGGTACCAGGGGCTAAAAACAAAGAGATTATATAATATTCCATGCCCCATCTACAGTCAGGATGATCACAGATGATAAATATAAGTTGTTTTGGTACTTTTAATGGGATGCCTACCTTGCTCTAGCTAATTCATTGTGAATTTTAATATCTTCTGTTTATAAAACAGAATGAGGACAGAGGATTCTTGTAGAGAGAAAGATGAGTCTTTTTCATTACACCATTCAAATTAAACTATACTACCTGATTTACATGTTTATTAATGTCATAAGTATGATACTATGAAGGCATCACCTGAGATAATAGTTACACAGTGATATTAGGCACAGAAAAGTTGTGAATCTAGGAAATTATTTCCATTGATGTACATTTTAATCTAGGGATTGTTTTCCCCATGACTTTGACCACAATTTCAAAGCAATCTTGACCTCTGCCAGCCAAAATGATTCTTTCTTTATAGAAGTAGTATCAGGAATTAGGATATTTATAGAAAAATACAGTTTCTGCAGGATGCTGGGGGATAATTGTAGGAAAAGCTAGAAGAGAGTATCTGGGGTCTTAATGATGAAAATCAGGAAAGGAGACAAAGTTTGCCCAAAATGACACCTGGAAAGCATCAATGGGGTTGGGGAACATATTCAGTGACACAACCAGTCATGTTGTGTGTCTCTCCCTTCCCTAACAATTTGATAAGAGTGAAACAAGATTCAAATGGATGTCAAGTGCAGCCTGAAAGAACAAACCAAGTCCCACACATCAGCACCTCTGAACTGCAGAGCTGTTCTACCCACGTGGGCAGGAGACTCATGTTACCACCTGGGATGGGGAAAGCTTCAGATCCTGGTACTGACCCTCTGTACTCAGAAGCAGAGCCTCATAGACTGGCCTTTAGCTTTCTCCCCAAGTTATTGCCCCCTGCCAGTGGCTACAGCTGCACTGAGCCTTCCAGAGGTCAGAATTCAGGCTATGATCACTTTTGTCTTGGCCTGAAAAGGCCCTGCCCACCTGTGCACACACTGTTAGCTAGGTGAACATGACAGTATGCAAGGGAAGAACTTGAGAAGTCAGCAGCAGTCTGTGCTCTCAAAATGCTATAGCTTGATCCTATAGTTTCTAATTTTATTCTAAACAATCTTTGAAGGCAATTTCGTAGAACCCTTCAAAAACAAGGATAATAAACTATATGAATCTTCTTGGGTTTATTAATGATAAGTGGCTGAAGGGATTCATGCTTAGGAAAGGTGGCTGTACCAGATGACTCCTAACGCCACTTATATGGTTAATTTTGGGTCAACTTGACTGGGCCATGGGATGCTCAGACATTTGGTAAAATATTATTCTGGGTGTTTCTGTGATGGTGTTTATGGTTTAGATAACATTGGATCAGTAGACTGAGTTAAGCAGATTGCCCTGACTAATGTAAATAAGACTTATCCAATAAGTTGAAGACCTGAATAGAACAAAAAGGCTGGATAAGAGAGAATGCCTTCTAATGAATTGCCTTGAGATGGATATTGGCCTTTTTCTGCTGTCAGACTTTGACTGAAACATCTGCTCTTCTTGAGTCATAAACCTGCTGGCTTTTGGATTGAAACTATGCCATTAGTTCTCCTGGGTCTCCAGCTTGCCAACTGCATATCTTGGGATTTCTCAGGCTCATATTACATGAAGCAATTCCTTATATATACACACACATCCTGTTGTTTCTGTGTCTCTGAAGAACCTGACTGATACAGATTTTAATATCAAGAGTGGTGTGCTATTGTAACAAATACTTGAAAATATGGAGGCAACTTTAGAGCTGGGTAATGGTTAGAAACTGGAATAGTCTTGAGATGCATGCTAGAAATATAGATGTTAAAGGCAATTATGGTGAGGCATAATACAACAATGAGGAAAATGTTATTGGAAACTGGAGGAAAAGCAATCTGTTGAATTGTGTTCTAGTGCTTTGTGGAAGTTAGGACTTACAAGAGATGAAATTGGATGTTTAACTGAGGAGACTTCTAAGCAAAGACCTGGAGATGCAACTTGGGTCCTCCTTGCTGTTTATAGTACAATGTAAGAGGAAAGAGATGAATTGAAGAAGGCATTGTTAGGCAGAAAGGAAACAGAACTTGGAGACCTGAAAATTCTCAGTCAATATATCTTGCAAAAAATGAGAAATCTTGTTCTGAAGAGAACTAAGGGTGTGACTGAACAACCATGTGATAAAAAGATCAAGGATGCGATGCGTGGTTTTTATCAGCCATCTCAGTTGAAGCCAGGCATATAGAGGGATTATATCAACAGAAACACTGCCAGCTAGGACTAAAAAAAAAGAAAGAAAAAGAAAAATGAGAAAAAATTTCCAAACTTTATAGATCCTACAGGATTGGACCCTAGAGCTATGTGGCTACACATTTGTACTATTCTTTAAGAAAAGGAAAGAGTGATACCAAAGGCAAATCGGAGATCATCAGGGCTGCCTTCCTGGTTTCCACCAGATGGCCACCAGCCAGAGCTGGGGGAAGGCTCACACTGTGAAGCACTGGGAATAGGGCTTCCCAGATCCTTAGGGGGCAGGGCTCTGCCTGTAGAGCCTTGGGAGTGGGAACTCATAAGGTGGGACATCGGACTAAAAAGGATTATTTTCAACTTAAAATCTAATGAAATATGAGTTATTAGGTTTTGAACTTGCTTAGGACTCACCACCCCTTTCTTCTTTCCTCATTATCCCTTTTGGGTTGTCTATCCTATGCCTGTCCTAACACTATATTTTAGAAGCACATAATTTGTCTGATTTAACAGGTTTACAGCTGGGAAGGAATTTTGCCTTAGGATGAGTCACACCTCAGGCTCACCCTTACCTGATTTAGATGATATTTAGATGATACTTTGGACTTTAGACTTTAGAGTTGACACTGGAATTAGTTAAGACTTTTGGAGCTGTTGGGGTGGAATGAATGTTCAGGGAGGGGGGACCCAGAAAACCCTGAATTATCTTTTGGAAAGTGGGCCCCTTGTAGTATAATCTGAATTTGTTCCTCTGGATCAAACAGTCAACAAAAGTTTTTATCTGGAAGTTTTGAGAAGGTTGCATCACAATTTGCAGAAGAAACATCATGAGTTGTGGCAAACAGGTGACTGGCTCTTCTACCATGACAACACACCTGCCCGTACTGCTCTGAGTGTTCAGGAGATTTTGACCAAAAACGCATGACCCGTGTGCCCCACCTGCCTCATTCACTGAATCTTGCCCCGAGTGACTTTTTTTTGTTTCCTTGGATGACGAAATCCTCAAAGGGAAACATTTTGCCAGTGTGGAAGAGGTGAAACCAAAAATTGCAGAAGCACTAAAAGGCATCAAAACTAACAAGTTCAGAAACTGTTTTGAGCAATGAAAAAAGTATCTTGATAAGTGTATTACATCAAATGCAGAGTATTTTGAAGGTGACTGAAGTTTAGACATGTAAGATAAATACATAATTTTTAATAAGTAAATTCTGTTTTGGGAGGGATCTACCCCTGTATTTTGCATGTGTTAAGGACATTAATTTGGAGGGAGTAGAGACAGAATTCTATGGACTAAATTGTGTCCCTCAATTCATATGCTGAAGTACTAATCCTCAATGTGACTGTATTTGGACATAGTGCTTTTAGGAGATAATTAAAGTTAAATAAAAGAGTGCAGCCTTAATCCAATAGGATTTCTCTCCATCTTTGTCTCCCTTCTCTCTCTCTCTCTCTCTCTCTCTGTCTCTCTGTCTCTCTCTCTCTTTCTGTCTCTCTCTCTTTCTCTCCCCCGCCCCCCCCGCTATGTGTAGACCGCCAAAAGGCAGCCATCTGCAAACCAGGTAGAAAGCCCTCACTAGCAATTAAATTGGTGACACCTTGAACTTGTATTTCCCAGCTTCCAGAACCATGGAAAATAAATTTTTGTTGTTTAAACCATAGCAGTCTCAGACATCCTTTTAAGACTTTAGTATTGTGATTATAGTAGCATCACAAACTGTATCTTATAGGTCCTTTGCAGGTTGACTCTTAACAAATCAATAAACATTTTCTCGGTTTCATCTGTGGATAAGGCACTGTAGAGAATGTAGAGGTGTGTACCACATGTTTGTTGTTTCAACGGAGACTACAGTTTAGTGGGAGAGATAAAGCTTGGGTGTGCATACCAACAGGTATCTAACTATTTTTCCCCACCTTTAAATAGGTATCTAACTTTAAAGAGCAGAAGAAGATAGTGCTGAGTATTGAGTTCAGAAGGAGGGACAATAACTTCTGCCAGGAGAGTAATCAGGAAAGGTTTTGTAGAGTAAGAAGTGATGTTAATAAATGTCTCCAGGAAGTAAGCATTTTTCAGAGCTTCCCACATACCAGCTAAGTTAATGGGGTCAAATGCTTGGGCTAGGTCCACAGTAATAGTCATGTTGCTATTCTCAGCATCTTCCACTGGCTGCCAATAGAAGGGTATCATGTCTCCTGTTTCACAGGCAACACAAGAGCCACACTGACTTTCAAGTGAGACACAACTACCACTGATACATGTGAGTAGTTCATGGAAAATGACTCAGGTTAATGGTGTCCTGGAATAGTGCCCAAACAATATGGCTCCAGGGTCATCTGTCCCTGCACAAGCCTTCTTTTTGTTGGGCAAGGTCACAATTACTGCCTCACTGTAATTTAAGCAATAAAGTAACCCCCACCAGAGCTTGAGCTCCTGGCTGCCGTAATTGTGGAATGTAGTGGAGATTAAATCCCTACCAGGTTGTCTACCCAGTGAATAAGCCCAGGGGAAATCTCAGCTCTAAAAACCAGAGAGGAACTCACAGCTTCATTGAGCCCAGTAGTTTTCACATATTTCATGTGGCAAGGAATTCTTTTTTATGTAATACTAAATTGTGTATGGAACCTCACTGTAGAAAAAAAGATTAAAGAGGGGCTTCTCTGGCTTGGTCTTCCAAGACCCTGGCCGCAGGGTAACCTCTAAGACAACGCCACAGAATACTAGAGCTCCAGGGACCATGGTCCAAAACCCCAATTCATGCCTTTTCATTTGCAGGTACCACTACCCTCTACTCTTAGGCAATGCAATCCTTTCATCAGAGCTAATGCCTGGAGGGATTTTTACTTGCCTGAGGCCACACAGCTACTTATGGGCCCAGATGGGACTATAACCTGGGGTTCCTGACTCCCAGCCCAGTGCTCCTCACCATCTAGATGACCTTGTCCAATGGCATTAAGGATTCTGACAACCCTGCATTTCTGTTATACCAAAGACTCTAGTGACACTGGGGAAGTCGATGCCAAGTGGAAAGTATTAACACCTCATACAGGGCACCAGAAGAGAGTTTACTAATGGAATTATTTACAAAGGTATGAGCAGGGTTAAAGGCAAAAATAAGAAATAATTGAGAAATATACAGAGCAACTGTGAGGACTCTATCCCCTGTAGACATGAACTTTTTCCAGAACCTAGAGAGAGTCTTTGGAAGGGGCACGGCCTCTAGAAAAGGGATGCAACCCCAGAATGGCCAAATAAGGGTGGAGACAGGGCAGTAAATGCCCTGACTTCCCTCTCCTTAAGACTTCTGATACTCTTCTGGTGCCTCTTGTGGTCTACCTCATCCTCACAGCCAAGTGGGGGAGCCCCTGGATGCCGTCCCACTGTCAGTTCCCCGGGATCCAGGCAGAGTGGAGAGAGTAGAGAGTAGATCTAGAAGGGACAAATACAAATCTCCAACATAGCTGGTTGTATTGCAGGAGCTTACTGAAATAAGGTGATTTGGAATGAGTCTGCTTTTTACAGAGAGGTACCTATGGGAAGAAATAAACAAGGAAGCCAAATGTGTATTTTTTCTGCTCTGCTTGGTGTACTAAATGGCACAGCAACTTTTAGATTCTCCCCTGAAAATATTAATATGTGAGATTAAACCCTTAAGTTCCTGCTCTAAGTAGAATGATTTGCTTCATAATCTGCTCCCTGTTCATGCCCTGGGCCCAGCTCTCACTATACCCTACCTCACTGCCCAAGTGACAACCACACTGGACAAACAGCCCTGGAATCTCAGAGGGGTCAGGTTACCTCTTCCCTCCCACATGCTTCTCTGTCTACCATGGATATTCCCCTCTCCTCCTTGACCTGGACTTAGCTTTTGGAAGCCTTTTCAGCCCCGCCCTCCAGCTGAGCTGGTTTCTGTACCTTTCTTGGGTGTTCCCCCAATGCTCAGGAATAGCTTTGTCTCAGCCCAGATCCCATGGCCTTATAAAAGGATCCCAAATGTCTGTGTCTTCCCCTTGAAGCACCAGTGGGGTCAAGGATGGTATTTATTGACCTGTTTCCCTGGTATTAAGACAGTTCCTGGCACAGGCCTGGTCAAGGAATGTTTGTGGAAGGACAGAGGGTTTCTTAAGATCCAGCCTTCTCATCTGTGAAAGGAAAGCATCATGGAAAACTCAATGAATTCTTCATGAGTTATTTTGAATGGATGGCTATAGAAAAAGTACTCACCTAAAAATAAGTCTATTTTTTAATTTAAAGTCTACTCTTGGAACCCTATTTTGTGATTAACCAGCCCCAGTGAAGGCAAGAAGCCCAAGAAGTTCTCATCCTGTAGTGAGTCACAGGAGGAGCATCCTGGTGACCTGTCACTTGTAATCGTCTATATGTTGTTTCATGGATTACGGAGCATGCATACTATGTTATCTAGGGCCTCAAAACAAAACTGTGGGGTGAGGACGAGTTAGTACAAACGCCATTATCCCCCATTTTACTGGTAGAGAAAAACTGAAGCTTCGAAAGTCAAGCATGTTGTCTCAAAGTCACACAACCAGGTAGAGGTCAATGTTAGCTGATCTTCTGCTGGGTGTCTTTCCCGTTCTAGCAGTGAGTCCAGGGACAACACAGGAGACAGCACTGATGCCATGGACTCAAAGATGATAGTCTCCCAGGCCGAGGGACCAGAGAAATACTTGAGAATTAATTCTGCTTACCCCATTCATCTTGACCACAAGGAACAAATACATGAATGGCTCCTCTGATGTTTTATTTATTTATGTTTATCTCAAGTACTTTTGTAAATCTGGAGGGAGAGACCACTTTGAGTTTGGACTGGTTTTTCCTTTCCATTACTATGTCCCACAGGGTGTTTTTCCATACTCTCCTTGAATCTCTTCTCGGAGGACCCAGATTCTATTCATCTCTGTGATTATGGCTTTCATTTTAAAAAACAAAACGGTTTTTTTAGGTCCTACTATGTGCTAGGCAGTGTCTAGCATGCTGGGACCACAAAATGGACATGATGTCTACCTTCATAAGGCTTGTATTCTAGTGGCTGAGACAGAGAAGTTACAAAGAAATAAGCAAAGTAATTTCAGGTGATAAATAAAAGTGCTGTTAAGAAAATAACTAAGGGACAAGTTTAAGTGGGAGAAAGGTATAAAAAAACCCCTGCATTTTAGGCCTTAATACAAATTCTTAGTACTTACCAGATGCTGAGGAAATATTTGGTGAATGAATGCATGTATGCATACATAAAATGGATGGATGGATGGATGGATGGATGGATGGATGGATGGATGGATGGGAAGGACGGACGGATGGATGGATAGATGGATGGACGGACAGACGGATGGGTGGGTGGGTGGACGGATGGATGGATGGATGGATGGGTGGATGGGTGGTTGGATGGATGGATGGATACACAGTTATCTGTATTCTTTTCTTAACCAGACATTCCTCCAACCTATCCTGACCTACCTGCTACCTCTGTGTGAGTTGGTACACATCTAACTCTTCCATGTGTCTCTTCTCCTCCCTCCTCCCTATGCCCCTAAAACTCCCAAGGTACCACAATGAGCAGGAGCAGAGTAGTCCAAACTGAGCTGTGAGGAATGCCACATTCACTCTTCCAGCATGTGTTAGAAACCTACCCTAGACAGTGGTGTGCCAAGCACTCTTCTTCCTGTCCTGACTGCTGGATATTGGCATCACTTCCTCCACCTCAACCCCCGCTGAAGAATATGGGGACATTACTCTTTATGATGGCACCTTGGTGGCTTTATGCATGACTACACATGCCCTGTCACCTAATGGATGGATTTTTATGACTTCCTAGTAAGAATACTAACAAGCCCTACCCAGCCACTGCCCACACTCTCTCTTTCTGGACTGTGAAGGAGTCCTTGGATAGAGGTCTGAAGATTTAACAGATTTGTTGAGAATTACAGGCTCTCACTGAGTATATAACATATATAGTCAGCTCCTTTATTTCATTGGTATTCCATTTTTCTTCATTTCCCAGACCTTGCAGGCTTTTCCCTGTGCAGCCCATAAAAGTCAGCAACCAGTCTCAGAGATTCACCTTACACTTGAATCACTTCTCACCCTTTATCAAGGCTTATTCCGTTTCTGGATTCATTATTTTTTTTTCCAGCTCTTACAAACTCCAATTGCCTTTCACTAAGACTGATTCCTAGACAAGAGATAAAAGTGTCAGTCAGTACTAAAAGCTGATCATTGACTTCTTAAATGTCCCTTATTAAAACCACTCATCTATGCAGCCATGCAATCTGAGACACACAGAGTTGACTCAAGTCTTTATCTCCATCTGTAAAATGTCTCATCACTTGCAGAGTTTCTATATATACAGTCATGCATAGGTACATAATCACATTTCTGTCAACAAAGGACCATATGTGGTCTTATAAAATTATAATACTGTATTTTTGCTGCACCCTTTCTATGTTTAAATATGCAAATATTTACCATTGTGTTACAATTGCCTATAGTATTCAATACATTAACATGCTGTACAGGTTTGTATCCTAGGGGCAACAGGCTATGCCATGTAGCTTAGGTGTGTAGCAGGCTAGTCTATCAAGGTTTGTGTAAGAACACACTAAGATGCTCCCACAACAATGAAATAAACCTAATGACGCATTTCTCAGACTATATCCCCCTCGTTAAGCAACACATGAAAAATACACTGAATGGACTAGAAACGCCTTAGAGATGAGCTAGCTCAATTCATGAGGAAACTGGGTCCCAAAAAAGAGTAGCAAGGACTTGCCCCCAGTCACCCAGACTGATAGGGGAGAGCCAGGACAAGAGGAAGAGCCCCCGTGTGGTTTGTTGTCCAGCGTTCTTTCAGTGTTTCAGACTCCGGGCTCCACAGCCCTTCCCCTCTCACAACAGAACCTCCCCCTGGAGCTGGGCTCCCTCACATATCCCACATCTCATACCAGCTCTGCCATCTCTCAGTGTCCTAAGATCAAAGCCTCAGAGTCATCCTTGACTACTTCCGGTGCTTCATCAGATATAGGATCTTCCTTCAGAGTGGGCCCCTTGGCTGATGCCCACCATGACCGAACAGCAACATAAAAGTATATAGTCTTCCTCCTACCTAGGCCTGACCCCACAAGAGTCTGCAACCGGGGGTCCACATCGTATTTCATTGAGTGTGAACTGCTTACAGGAAAGAAACATTTTACATATTATGGTCTCTGATAAACATTTAATCGGTTTGCCCACTGCTTAAACGTCTCCCTGGTTATAAATAATAAGCCTTGGAGAAACAACATTACTTTTCCAGGTATTTAGAACCTAATTATTTGATGTGTTTATACATTATATATCACTTACTTCTGGCTTCTTATTCTTGATTCAAAGCTGCTGCAAGGTTTTGAATTACCAGGGAATCTATGAAGCTAGATATTGAATAATGCTTTAGTGAACTAGGAAAGAATGTGCCTTGTCTAGGGGGTCTCTCTTCCATTTAAGAAGTTACTTGGAAGCAGAAGAAGGGGAAGAAATGTACCTTCCCCTGACTCTTAAGTTTGGTCTCCAGTCAGTACACATAATACATTTGTGCTGGGTCCTTACAGCCCTGTGAGATGTAAGTGGATAATTCTTATTCCAACATTATGAAAAGGGAAAACAACGCTCAGAGTAGGTAAATGGCTTGTCTGAGGTCATATCCCAGTGAATGATGGAATCAGGACTGGACTTCAGGTTGTCTAACCTGGTCCAGGACTTGTCCCACTTTGTTGTGTGTTTTCTTCGGATCCTAGCTGTTGTACTCTTTTGGAAGACAGATCCACAGTCCTCTCATCCTTATTTTCAAACCCTAGCACCTAGGACAGATGTTCTCAAAGTGTGGCTTCTAGGCCAGAAACATCAGCATCCCCTGGAAACTTGTTAGAAATACAAATTATTGGGCCCACCCTAGACTAACTATAGTTTAACAAGCTTTCCAGATGGTTCTAATGCACACCGAAGTTTGAGGACCATTGTTTTAGAAGTTCTCAATAAATATTTTTGAATGGATACTTTCTGGAATTCCCATAGGCTTTCATTAAAATATTTAATGACTCCCACTAGTATTTTTATCTGGAAACTTTCAATGACTTCTCAGGATTAACCCATTGTTAAGCAACCCACAGTCAGAGAGAAGAGTATTTTATTACACAGTGATGAGGAGGCCCACCACTGTGGTCTTACATGTGGAAAGCACAGAGGGAAAAGAAGGCACAAAGTGCCGAGACAATGTGGATGGGCATGTCAGATCAGGCATAAGGTCACAGTGTAGGCAATGTTTATTGAGCTCTTACTGTGTAACACAGACCATCCCTAAATGCTTTACATGAACTGTCTCACAGAACTTTGAGACTTATACCACATTACATTCCTGCTTTACAAATAAATAAACTTTCTCAAGATTGCAAAGCTAGTAAGTGACAAAGCCTAGTCAGAAACCAAAACCCAGCAACTTTCCTGCCGTTGTCTTTTGTCTTGTCAGTCTGTTACTTCCAGAGGGGAGGATCAGCATGGCAGCAAACCACAGGGGAAGACGCTGAATGAAGACTCACCTCTTGCACCTAGAACAGTGCCCAACACATTGTTGATGCTTACAATGTGTTAAGTTTATGAGTGAAATGAACTATAAACAAAATAATTATAATAGAAGTGGTCCAGAGAGACTCTCATGGTGGTGGGATCTGAGTTGGCATTTGAAAGCAGACACAGAAGGAAAATGCGATCCCAAAACAGAGAAATGGCATAAACAAAAGTGCAGGTACAGAAAACTTCTGAGCCTTGTCAGAGGTGGTGGGTGAGCTATTTGACCCGAGAGGAGGAGAGGCAGAAGAAGAGGTCCCAAAAGGAGAACTCTTTCCTCACTGAAAAGAGATGGTGGGGAGCCCTGAGAGGCAGCTCAAGGATTTTAGGTTTTATCCCATTATCAGTGAAATGTCATTGGAGGAGTCTGAACATATCAAAAGGACAAAACAAATTTAGGACATTTCATCATATTTGTTCCTTATTTTTCATTTTACAAATAACAGAGGAAAGTTGGCTGGATTACAGATCTGGGGAAGTTTGTTGGAATGGCAACAAGAAAATAATCTTTCAAGGATAGTCACAGGCCAGGTGCTGTGGCTCAAGTCTGTTATCCCAGCATTTTGGGAGGCTGAGGTGAGGGGATTGCCTGAGCCCACGGGTTTGGGAACAGTCCGGGCAACTTGGCACAACCTCGTCCCTACAATAAATAAAGAAAATTAGCTGGGCATGGTTGCACACTCCTGTAGTTCCAGCTACTTGGAAAGCTGAGGCAGAAGGATCACCTGAGCCCAGCAGGTCGACGCTGGGGTGGCCGTGAGCGTGCCACTGCACTCCGGCCTGGGCAACAGAATGAGACTCCAACTCAAAAAAAAAAAAAAAGAATGGTCACATAGTCATTTTGATTCATTAAAGCTTGCACTGACATTTGCTAAAATGAGGTGTATGGTTCATTGTAAGAAGTCTGAAGTGTCATCATAGAAAAGAAGGATGCAAAAATCCAAAAGACCACAGGATCAATAATGAAGAATGAAGAAGTAACTATAATTTTTGTTATTCAAGGGTAGAATAAAAGTGATCACTCAATCTGTTTATTTAAAATACATATGTATTATAGATATTTATTATAAATCATCATGTAGCTTAAGCACAGCTTATTTGCAAAAGACAAAACCCTGAAAGGAAATAATTTCCTCTTCTGATGTGTGGGCAGAACTGTTTGAACTACTACACTACTCATTCAGTAATAAAAAGCCAAATGGACATGGAAATACAATATGTACACTGAACACACGCAGCACACATAAAACCTGGTCCTGGAAAGAGTCAGCAATACCCCTTTGTTGTTATTGCTGCTTTTCTGACAAGCTGCCTTTTATCTGTTCTTGTTGTGTTAGGAAACCCCACAGGTCTGAGCCACTGTAATGTCCATCACCCATTTAAACATTTAGACAGATTCTGGAGTAATTATTAATATTGAGAATTGCTACAGTTGATCCAATGAAGGATGATAATCAAAGGTATGAAGAAGGGCTTATTTTATATTCCTGAGCTGCTTTGAAGTGAAGCATAGCCATTGTGTGAATGTGTTATTAGGTGTATGGTTAAGAATGCCTTCAAATCCTTTTTTTGAAAGTAGAAATGAACGTGCATAGGGTGGCCAACTCATCCTACTTTTCCAGGGTCTTTCCCGGTTTTAAAGCCTGAAAGTTCTGGAATACTGTCAGTCCCAGGCAAGCAGGGATGGCTGGTCACCCTATAGATTTAACAAATAAATAAGCAGACAAAAAAATCCATAAAGGAAATGATAAAAATAAAAGAACACTTTTCCAATATCTCATCCAGTAGTAAACATTGCTTCCCTGGACATGTAGAACATTACTGGGACTTCTATTTAGCATTTAGTCCATTCTCTTGCCATATATATATATATATATATATATATATATATATATTATATAATGTAATATAATTATTATATTAATCTTCATCTTCCTATTTGTGACTAGAAGCTGTAGCCACTTGCAGTGGTTAGAGCCCTTCCATGCACATGGTCTCATCTGACCCTTGCTGTCAGTCTGAATGATGGACAGGGTAGGTGTCAGAAGCCCAAAGATGAAACAGCTCCTATTTCTTCAGGGAGCATCTGGACCAGAACCCAGGATTTCTGACTCCCAGCCTGGTGGTTTTTTTTTTTACCATTTATGTTCTCTTTGTAACATCAGGTTCAGATACTTCATTTGCATAATATAAATAAGTCACTTATAACATACAACGTATATTAATGCAACAACTTTTGAGCACTTTTTTATTTTATGGTATACTTTCGAAGTAAGGATGGTGAATGGTGCAAAACCCCCCATTTTGTAGGAATGAAGGCTCCAACAGACTTGGCTCAGGTTGTACAGCTTTTGCAACTTAGAGACTGACAGTTCAAATGTTGTCTTGTTCTTTGTATATGGTATACTTGGGTTTATGGCACCTTTGAAGATTTTTTTTAAGATTAACATTATGTATATTAATATACAGATTCCCCCCCTCTCTATATATGTATATATAGTATGCATTTTAAAAGAAATGTCTACACTTATAGAGACCTAGACAAAACCAAGTGCTTATCTGTCCCAGTGAGAATCTGAGGCCACCACTAGTGCCTGAGCTCTGGGATGCCATCTATACATATGTTGGACATTCTCTGCAGTCACAGTATGCGTTTTAGCTTTGACAGAAATACTTTTGTCTCAGTTTCATATTGGATGATAAGAACCACATGAGCCTCATTTCAGAAACTGGTTACTCCTAGCACCTAAGTTACTTTCTATTTTTTAAACATATTTCTTTCATCTTCACTTTTTGTTCTCTTGTATCTGCTACACGACAGCCCAGTGAGCTTGAACAAGCTAGTGTCTCAAATTTGCGGGTCAGGTTGACTCTCTACATGTGTCTCACCAAAGCTGCATCCTTCGCCACTCTCAAGTTCTAAATCAGAGCTTTAGGGGGCACAAACAAAAGTAACCCAGGGTACACCAGAGGAGACATCTCCTTCATTTTATTCTTTCTCTTGTGTCCCATCCCTTTTATTTTACTTTGTTTTAAAATTACAAAAACAAGATCACTGTGAGAAGTCAAACCTTAAAGAAATACTATGTTTCTATCAATATAGTCTATGGTCTACAATCTTTTATTTGTATCCCTAAAGTTTCAAAAGTTCTGAAAATGGTAGAGGGAAACTGCCAGGGGAGGAGGGGTAGGGTTGGCAGTTGAGGGAAAATGCCAGAGGAGGGAGGGGCACACCTCATCAACAAGGGTATGCATAATGAACATTTGTATACCTAACCCTGAACTGTACCCCAGATCTTTAAAATAAAGGGAAAAAAAGGTTAAAAAAAAAAGCTCTGAAAACGGAAGTTTCTTTCGTAAGTTTGCAGACATCCATTTGAAGGTAAAACAGACCTGAACTTTTAGAGGGGCTTTGAGGTCTCTATTTGTCCCACTCAGTGCTGCAGAAATGTAAATGGACTTGATTACAGTGTGGTACACTAGACTGTGCTGGGGTGGTAGCGGAGTCGCGTGTGTATATATATATATGTTACCTTTATCTTTCTATATTTCAAAACATTTTGAAACATATATGGCCCTAAGGGTTTCAGACTTTCCCTTGCCTGAAACCACATAAATATTAAGACTTCCCTTTGCACACCCCTTGCCTGCTCCCTCCTGACAAAACTGACGTTATCAGTATGAGGTACTGCCCTCCACTTCTCTCTCTCTGTTGTGTCACACCCACATACCCACACACCCATATTTATGAACACATACAGGGGGTTCACTTTCAGCACGAGGCTGCCATTGTTATTTGCAAGCAGGCTCCTCCTCTGCACAAGGTATAGAAATTTGACACAGATACACTGATATCTTTAGATTTGTTTTTAAATTTTAAAAGGTCACACTATTCAAATTTCGTTATGGCTTAGCCAGGCGTGGTAGCGCGCGCCTGTAGTTCCAGCTACTTGGAAGGCTGAGGCAGAAGGTTCGCCGGAGCCCAGCAGGTCGAGGTTGCGGTGGCCAGGAGCGGCCACTGCACTCCAGTCTGTGCGACAGAGTGAGACTCCAACTCAAAAAAAAAAAAAAAAATTTCTTTATGGCGCACCTTTTTCTCCTACCTTGATACTCCCTTCAGAATAATAAAGAAGAATCCAACTTATGCTTTTTCCATAGCTGTATACTATTTCATAATATGGCTATCTCATATTGTAATCAACCACTGTGCTATCAATAGACATGTTGTTTATAGTATTTTGCTTTTGAGGATCAAATAGTGGTGATTATAAAAGGAAAAGATATCTACAGGATTTAATCCATTTAATATATATTGTCATGTTGGTTAGCAAAAAACAAACAAATGAGCAAACAAACAAAGAAGCATGTTTTTCTCCATTGTACAGGTAGAAACTTCAACATAAAGAACCTTTTATTAAAAAAAGAAGAAGAAAAGAGCTACAACATATCAGCTTTCTTATTTTTCCACAACATGCAGGCTTTCTAGACACTAGGAGTTGCAGGCAGGTGCACCGTTGAGCGATGACCCCAGGGGCTCTCAGTGCGCCACCTTCAGAGAGCCCAGTTCACTAACCACAACATGTCAGGTTTCCATCACTTCACCACTCAGGTGAGGGTCCAACATCTGATGTGTTTCACGGGCAAAGAAGCAGGTGACTTCGGGGGGTGCAGGCTGGGGCCTGCTCAGGATGAACATGCTCAGTGGCTTGAGGCTCGGCTGGCTTGTAACAGACAAGCCAAGTCATGGAATTTCAATAAATAATTTAACTCCAGCTCCAGTTTCAGCTTCAGTGTTCACTTTCAGCACCCGGCTGCCATTGTTAATTGCAAGCAGGCTCCTCCTCCGCACGAGGTATAGAAATTTGACACAGATTCACTGATATTTTTAGAACCCAGTAGGGCCAGATTACTATGAACAAGAGCAGAGATTTTTTTTTTCTCTAAACAGGAGTTATGTGAAATCCAGATGTGCAAAGATATACTTTTTAAATGAAAAAGAAAAGCTGGGTATCCCTGACCCAGTGAATTGGTTATGAAAGTCTTCGGATTATTCCTGTATATGACCTTTATCTTCCAAAGCTCAGCCCCTCAAACACTCACAGGCATAAATCACCTAGAGATAAGTGTGGGATGGACTTAAGAATCTACATTTCTAATGAATTTTTAGGGTTTGCTGATGTTGCTGTTCTGTGGGACCTACTTTGAGTAGCAAGACTGTAGACAATCTAGTATTTCCTCCTATCAAGAAAACTTCCTTTTAGGGCCACTGCTGGGAGTTCTGGAGGAGAGATAAAAAGCCGAATGGGATTCGAGTAAGAGGTAAACTCGTGTTTATTTTCCTAAGGGGATCAAAGTATTGTAGGATGTTGTATTCTAGCTACCCTCTCAGTCCACTGATAACGGAGGACTGAGTATGGGGGTGCCATTACTGTGCCTTAACTTTTCAGAGAACTCATGAAGCAGGTGGGCAGCAGTTATGATGCCCAATTACAAGTGAGATAGAGAACCTGAAGGCTTATTCAAGCCATCTTTGTGTTTTATCATTTTCTGGATGAAAGGTTAGAGAGAAGAAATTCCTTGTTCAAAGCTAGTCGCATACTTGCAAGTGTTATATAGTAAAATTCCTTGATGATCACGTGCTCTACTTATGTTAAATTGTTTCTAAGACCTTGTTTGCCTTCTGACCCATGCTATGTCTCTGAGGCTGTTATCTTTTGCAGGCTACATTTTGACCAACTAGAACACATATATCTGGCTCTTAACTGTACACAGGACTGAGAAGGGAAAAATAAAACAGGATCTATTTTATGACTTAGTAGAAAGAAATCACATTACAGAAAGGTGCATAAGAAATAACTGAGAGAACATAGGGAAAATTCTGCTTCTCATTTTAACTTCGCCCTATATCTTCTAACTCGTTAGCAAGCCTCTTCTCTCCATATAGAAGTATCAGCAGAATTCCATCTAAGGTTGGCATTATAAATATAACATGTAGTCACCAAATAATGCTGATCATAGTTGAGACCTCAGAATTTTCTCCTCCTTCAATAGTTGGGAGATGAAGCACAAGTTGAAATCATTTCTTGCCATTCCTGAACCTCCATCAAAAGATAATTGGAAGGGGCTGATCCTAAACATTAGATAGGATCTAGAAGTCTATCTGCTATTAATGCTTGAAGGCCATCGCGTAACATCATCTGTTCTAAACATAGCCCAACAATAGCCGGCTTCCTTCCTTAGATAGGGTTGCATGTAAAGGAAAAGTGCTGTGACTTTGGCTCGTCCTGGCTTACAGTGGTTGAAATAGTTTGGTGGGAGTTGGAGTGAGGAGATTACCACATTATAACTTTATCAAAAAGGTACAACTACCCTATTTGGTACCTTCAAACTAAATGAAGATACAAGTGATATGCTTTGATGACTATCAACCATTATATAAACAAACATCTACACAAGACCTATGGATGGAGTAATCTGTTTGAAATGGAAAAGTGTTTTCACATCTTCTAATACAGCAGATGGCTGATTTGAGGGATCCACTCTGTGGATAGCTGTAGTAGGATGTGGAAGCCCAATTATATATATATAATTGGTACTTGTGAACTTGAGTACTCCAAGAGCATCATACCAAATCCTGAGACTTACAGAAAGAATCCAGTGGAAAGAAAGAATAATTCCTGCACCTCACTTATTTTGGAATAAACTGATGGGGCCATTTTATGTCTTTATAATGGCCACTTTCAGTTTTCCCTCCTAGACATGAAATGGAGAATTTACATTAGAGCTGTACCCAAGCAACGATCACTTCTGACTTGTCTGTGCCCAGGGAGCACCCGAATATGGAGAGAATCAGAATTTAGAGCTAAGTACTATCCAGTCATTCCCTCATTTCACAGGCGAGGTTGCAGAAAGCTAGACTGAGGTGATGACTTGCTCAAGGTCACTTTCTCTTGCAGAACAATTGGAACCAGTATGCTGGTCTTCCAATTCCCACTGATTGGGCAGAAAGAAGGGTGGGCAATCTTCCTCTAGAAATTGCAAGGGAACTTGTGAACAAAAATATGGTAGGTCTTGGAAAACTTCCCTTTTCTAAAAGAACCACTGACTCCTTTGTCTCAGGTTGTGGCTTCCTGGGTGATGGCCTAGACTGTTTTGTGTGTGTGTGGCATAATTACTGGGGTAGGTTTATTTTTTTTATGGGAGTACAATAAAGAGAACATTTCCTGTCTTAGTCTGCCATTTGGAAAAGGTTTTCATTTCCCTGTTTGGCCTGCAGATTACAAAAGACAGACTCCTTTTCAATTATAACTCAGCCTGAGCTTGAATATAAAACCCAGCCAGGAGCAAGTTCAGATTGATTTTTTTCAAGGGAGAGAAAACGAAATTGGGTCTCCTTGACAAAAAAACCTGGCTCGGTTTCTGTGTCTGTAACTATGAGGCTGTTTTTAAAAGCTCCCTTCCAAAGCAGAAGATATAATCACCCAGGACTACAATCTTCACAATAAGTTCTATAGGAACTCAAAAGAAATTTGTTGGGTGGGCTTGACAGGGGACACTTTGCTGGTAGGAACAATTGTACAAGAATTTCTCCAGACCCATAGACTTAAGTGTGCCGATTGGGTATGATGAGAGGGAGGAGGGAGGGGTGGGTCCAGAGGGCAGAGTGACCTTGAAGACAGCTTTAATGCTAAGTGCTTTCTCCTTGCCATATGCTGAGCCCCCATTTTACTTGCTGTGACTCCCTTGATCCTCCAATCATCTCAGCGGGGAGAGGGAGGAGTATGAAAAGCAGTGATTTAGCTACACAGCTTTCCTTTACCCCTAGGGGCTCCGGAGCTGCAGGATGATTCTGGCTTCTTATCTTTGCTCTGAGTGAATTTTTCACATTAAACGAAAACAAACTTTGATGAGAATCCATACCCTACAATAACAAGAATTTTTCTTGTGTTTTTAGCATTTTACTCTTTAGCGAGAGTAAAATGGCAGGTAAGCAAGGGTCTCTAAAGATAAATTTTCAAAGGATTCCGTTCCATTTCTCATATCTTCTGTGATTATATCTAAATTACATACATAATGGATGATTTTGGCTGAGATTTCAGTCATCTCTGTCCAGTTGCAAACTCCACCCCTACTGATGGTCTGGGTGACCTTGGAAAAGTCATCTGAACTTCTTGGACCTCAGATGACTTAGTCTGACAATTAAAGGGGTTGGATGAAGCTTGAGGTACCTGGGGGTGGTACCTTGCTTGAGATACCACAAAGCAAGAACCATCTGTGACCATCCTTGCAGGGAGGTTTATTCAACTTCTTTTTAAAAAGTATTTATTTTAAATTTGTGGGGTACATGTGAGTATTTGCTACAATAAGTAAATTGCATGCAGTGTGGTTTGGGCTTCTAGTGAGCTCTTTCTCTTCCTGGTAGTAGACACGGTACCCAGTGTGTGGTTCTGTCCCCCTTAATCCCCTTCTCTCCCTCCCTCCTTTAGCAGTGCCCAGCATTAATTGTTCCGGCTTTGTGCTCACCTGTCCAATGACTAGCGCCCATTTGTGAGTGAGAACATGAAGTGTTCAGCTTTTTGTTTCTGTGATAGTTCACTTAGAATGATGGTCTCCAGTTGCATCCATGTTCAACTGCTTTTAAGGTAATGTGCTGAGAATATTATGGAAAGACGTTAGAGGGAAATTGAGGTAGCCTGCAAGGGTAGTCACAGGTGGTTCTTGCTTTGTGGTCTCATTTCTTCCCCAGTCTACAGTACTGGCCCCTGCTCTGCTGACCCACCTGCCTGCCTTTTCAGGATAGAGTGCCAGTCTATAAGCTCCATCATTACTCAGCAAACTTTTTATCCAGTTCATGCCATGAGCCAAGCATGTTGCTGGCAGCTGGGGGCTGTAGTGCCTCATGGATTCTCTATTCAGCCAATGGAAGTCTTAGATGCAAATAAAAGATTGAGTGATAATCACCTTCTTCCTGCTATATTTTAGGAATAGAGTGTTTTTCAAAACCATCTCTTACAAAATTAAGGCCTGGAGAGGGGAAATTACTTGCCCCAGATCACACAACTCTTTGAACCAAAACTAGATCTGGAACGCAAGACTCTGAATCCTCTGCTTTATGTTACATTACCCTATCTTGCTTAAAGGGCTACCCAAGGAATTCAGTTCACCGGGAAGCATCCCGCTTCTCCAAACATCCTGGCTAACTAAGATCTTACCAAGCAAATATAGGAAAATGTAACTCTTCCGAATTCATAGAGCTCATATTAAAGGCAAAACAAAAACATTCCTATAGTCTCCCACCTACAAATTAATTAAAAAGGAATGTGTTGCTGTTTTTGAAGTCTTGTTTTTCCAATAGTCCCTGAGATAATTTTAAGTAGAGAATCTCAAATGGAAATTGAGTCTGCTTGGTTTTTTTTACTTTTAAGTTTTATATTTTAAAGATGTGGGGTACAATTCCGGGTTAGGTATACAAATATTCATCACGCAGTTACCCTTGTTAATGCGGTGTGTCGTGTGTGGTGTGTGGGTCCCCCCCCCCCCCCCGCCCCCGCAGTTTCCCACTACTGTGAGACAGCTTTTTGATAAGAAGTGTCTGCCCTTTGGCCTGGGGCACCTGCTATATAAACTAGTCTTTGAGAGCTGCAGAAGTAACGAGTTGGCTGGACCTCATTATAGGATGTAAATAGGATGTAATAGGTAAAAACATCCATGTCTGGTTTTAAGACCTCCAGGAAGAAGCCACTATTGCCCTTCTTCCTTCTGTCCCAGTTCCTCACTCACTTTCTGGAAGAGGCCTGAAACCATACAGCCTCCCACCTCCCCCAGCATCCCACCCCCCCACCCCCGAAACTTCATATCTTTTTTTGCTTACTTCTGGGCCATGATCAATACAAGTACCCCAGGAGGAATATGTGCCTAGCATTGTCAGCAATTCACACATAAATGTAAATGCTCTTGAAGTTGGCACTGAGAGATGAAAGTGGGGAGAGACATGTTGGGCAAGGGTGGTGGAGGTGGTGGAGGAGGTTAGAGGCCCATGGTAGTAGAAATAGCAGACCCTGGGGACATAGAGACCCCCAGCTAATGAGCATTTAACTTCCTTTTGGCTTTGCCTGTGACTGGGCTAGGGTCCTCAATGGAGGAAGGAGGGAACTGCAGAATTCTTGCATAGGTTTCCCTAATACAGCATGAAGGACAAACCAACTGCCTGCAGTTCCTTGTACAGCTGCAGCGTGCAATCCAGCCACTGGGCATGTGCTCATGCTGCCATCTCTGCCTAGAGAGCCTCACTTTGCTTGAAAAAATTATCTTAACCTTCAAGGCTCATTTTAAGCATTGCTGCTGCCCCAGTCCTTTCCTGATCCCTCAGGTGGGTTCCTTCATTCTCCCACTCCACCCATGCTCCACTTCCACTGCACTGCACTTACACCCGGCCATCATCTTTTTTTTTTTTGAGTTGGAGTCTCACTCCGTCACCTGGTTTGGAGTGCAGTGGCATGCTCACGGCCACCCCAGCATTTACCTGCTGGGCTCCAGCGATCCTTCCCGCTCAGCCTTCCAAGAAGCCGGAACTATAGGCGCACACTACCACACCCAGCTAATTTTTTACTTATTGTAGAGACGAGGTCTCGCCAAGTTGCTCGGGC
>CAUYQG010093061.1:0-35938 GCA_963574415.1 Tarsius wallacei
CAATAAATCAAAAATTAGCCGGGCTTGGTAGTGCGCGCCTGCAGTTCCAGCTACTTGGAAGGCTGAGGCGGAAGGATCGCAGGAGCCCAGCAGGTCGAGGCTGTGGTGGCCGGGAGCGGCCACTGCACTCCAGTCTGGGTGACAGAGTGAGACTCCAACTCAAAAAAAAAAGGAATTTCGGAGTAACATAGATGGACTTAGAGTCTATAATACTGAGTGATCTATCACAGAAACAAAAAACTGAGTACCATCTATTCTCACTCATAAGTGGACCTTGAACAATTATTATAATACTATAAGAAAGGAATTGGCAGTAGTGGGAAACTGCTGGGGGAGGGGAGACACGCCTCATCAACAAGGATAACTGCATAATGACCATTTGTATACCTAGCCCTGATTTGTACCCCACCCTTTTAAAATAAAAACATTAAAATAAAATAAAAACATTAAAACTTTTTTTTAATTTAAAAAAGTAGACTGAAGATCTGAGCATTTCACCAAAGCAGATATGTAGCTGGCAAATAAGCATATGAAAAGGTACTTCATATAATGTCATTAGAAAATTGCACCTTAGAAGAACCATTATATACCTATTAGAACAACAAAAATCCAAAACACTGACTAGACCAAATGCAGACAAGGATCTCTCATTTATTGCTGGTAGTAATGCAAAATGATATAACCACATTGGAAGACAGTTTGGTGGTTTCTCACAAAGTTAAACTTAGTCTTACCACACGATCTGGCAATCGCACTCCTAAGTGTGCACCCAAGTAAACTGAAAACTTATGACCACACAAAAACCTGCACATGAATATTTATAGCAGCTTTTTTCTTAGAATTTGAAACAACCAAGATGTTCCTCAACAGCTGAATGGGTATATATACAAACTCTGGTATGTTTCTACAATGGAATATTATTCAGTGGTAAAAAGAAATCAGCTATAAAACCACACACAAAAAAAATGAAGAACCTTGAAAGCATATTGCTAAGTGAAAAAAAGCAGTCTGAAAAGGCTAACGTTGTATGATTCCAACTATATGACATTCCGGAAAACATAAAACTATAGAGACTATAAAAAAAAGTCAGTGGTTGGTAGGGGGAGGGAGTGAGGAGAGGAATGATTGAATGGAGCACCGAGGATTTGTAATGAATGGAGCACCAAGAATATTTAGGGCAGTAAAACTAACCTGTATGATACAATAATGGTAAATATATGACATTGTGCATTTGTCAAAACCCATAGAACTGTACAACACAAGAGTGAACTCTGAACTAAACTACAGAATTGACTTAATAATAATGAATATATCAATATTGGTTCATAAATAGTACCACACCAATGCAAGATGTATTAATAACAGGGGAAACTGTTAGGTTGTGAGGGGGAAAGGGGTCTATGGGAATTCTCTGTACTCTGCTCAAGTATTCTGTAAACTTAAAACTACTCTAAAAATGCAGTTGGTTAGTAATAAAATATTTTTTAAAATATGGGGTAAATTAAAAAAAACAATACTGCTCTGTCAATGTTGCTAAAACCAGCTCTGAGAGCTGCAATTATTTGTTCCTGTTCACAGTACATGGACACGATCTCATTACCACATTCTCATAAGGTACATCTGTGGGTAGTGCTTTTTATTTTGTTTTTTTGAGTTGGACAGTGTGTGGCAGTGTCTCTAGGAAAAAGAGCATTCTAGAGGCCTAGACAATGTGCTGAGATATGGGGTTTGTGGCTCTGGGGCTATAGTGTTGGCTGTGGACTGCAAACTCGGTCAGGACTGGATTCCAGAATTCAGTTTCTTGCGAGAGACTGGACCCTTTAGGGTTGGCTGCCACTATGTAGTAAAAGCACCGAAGGTGAATAATGTATTTTGGGTAGTGGGGCAAAAATAAATTTCTACAGACAAACCCTAATGACGATACTGACTACAAAGAATGTAATTTTTTTTTTTTTTGAGTAGGAGTCTCACTCTGTCTCCCAGGCTCATGGCCACCGCAGTCTCGACCAGCTGGGCTCTGGTGATCCTTCTGCCTCAGTCTTCCAAGTAGCAGGAACCACAGGTGCGCTCCACCACACCCAGCTAATTTTTTGATTTATTGTAAAGACAAGGTCTCACCAAGTCTCCCAGGATGGTCTCAAATCCCTGAGCTCAGGGAATCCTCTCGCTTTTGCCTCCCAAAGTGCTGGGATTAAAGGTGTGAGCCACCGCGCCAGGCAAAGTATGTCATCTTAATGAGGAAACTTTTGTTATAGTCACAAATCCCAAAGCCATGGCAGCACCAGCCCCATCTATAACCAAACAATCAAGTCCTGCCAGTCGGTTTTGTGAAAGAACAGCTGTAGCTCAAGTGCTAACCCCTGTCTCTGCCTTGGCTCCCACTGTGCCTCGGAACTCATCACTCCAGCATCAAGAATAGCATCTCCTGGACTAGCACCTACTAGTGCAACTAAGCAAGGAAAACCTTCAGAGAGTCAGTGAGGGCGCCACTGTATACCTATACCAGCTCAATACCAACCGATAGCACATGAAGAGATTCTCAGGAATACATTTCTGAAGATGCAACAAGAGCACTACCAGCCAGGTGCAGTGGCTCAAGCCTGTAATTCCAGCACTTTGAGAGGCCACAGTGAGGGGATTGCCTGAGACCACGGGTTCGAGACCAGCCTGGGCAACTTGGCAAGCCCTCATCTCTACAATAAATCAAAAAATAAACCGGGCCGTGGTAGCGCGCTCCTGTAGTTCTGGCTACTTGGAAGGTTGAGGTAGAAGGATGGCCGCAACCCAGCAGGTTGAGGCTGCGGTGGCTGTGAGCGTGCCACTGCATTCCAGTCTGGGTCACGGGGCGAGACTCCAACAAGAAAAAGTTGGCCACTAGTATCATAGTTCTTTTAGCTTCAAGAGGCACAGTGGGAAAATTACACCATGCTATGTTTTTAAAAAACAAATTTTAACTCTTAAAAATTTTTTTAAATTATCTTTTGGTTTTCAGCATTTTATCATCTAGTATCTGGCAAATAGTAATTATTCAAATGTATATAAAGGAGAGGCTTGGAGAGGAACAGGTTTAATCACGAGTTCAGTTCTAGGCAATGTGTTTTGAGGTGTTTATAGACGTTCATGTGGAGTTGTTGTGTAGGCAGATATTAATTTTAGAATTATTATTATTATTACTTTTATTTTTTTTTGAGTTGGAGTCTCACTCTGTCGCCCAGGCTGGAGTGCAGTGGCATGCTCACGGCCAACCGCAGCCTTGACCTGCTGGGCTCAGGTTATCCTTCCACCTCAGCCTTCCAAGTAGCTGAAACTACAGGCACGTGCCACCATGCCTGGCTAATTTTTTGATTTATTGTGAAGATGACGTCTCACCAAGTTGTCCAGACCGGTCTTGAACCCATGAACTCAGGCAATCCTCTCATCTCGGCCTCCCAAAGTGCTGGGATTATAGGCGTGAACACTGCGCCCGGCCAATTTTAGAATTATTATAGAGACCACATGAAAGCCATGGGACCAAATAAAATTACCCAGAAAGTGAATATACATAGAGAGAAAAAATACATCTCTAAGGCAGACCAGTTTAGAGACTATAAGGTTAAGGCAGAATCAGAAACAGCTAAAGGAGGCTGGTAAGGAGTGAGCTAGAAAGAGAATGAGCTAGAAGTGGAATCAAGAGTGGGGAGAGTCCTGGCTTAGAGCAAAGAAAGTGCTTCAAGAAAGAAAGGATGATCATCTGCATCAAAAGCTTTTCATTGGTTCAAAAGTTATTTATAGGTTAGGCAATATCAGGACTGGGATTGCCTATTAGATTTGGTCTTGTGGAGGTCACTGGTGAATTTGAACAAATAATTCTTGCAGAGGGAAAGAAACCGGAGGGTGGTTGGAGTAGGATCAAGAAAATTTGAGAAAACAGAAATCGTAGATCAAATACAGAGACAATTCTTTTAAGAGATTTAGCTGAACAAGGGAGCAGAGAAATAGAAAATGAAACTGAAGGAGATATGTACTCAAGGTGAGTTTGCTGTCATGTTTTTAAGTTTAGAAGAGGGCACAGCCGGGCTCGGTGGCTCAGCCTGTAATCCCGCGCCTTGGGAGGCTGAGGTGAGTAGATTGCCTGAGCCTGCGGGTTCAAGACCCACCTGGGCAGGCGAAACCTCATCTCTACAATAAATCAAAAAAAAATTAGCCGGGCGTGGTAGCGCATGCCTGTAGTTCCGGCTACTCAGAAGGCTGAGGCGGACGGATGGCCGGAGCCCAGCAGGTCGAGGCTGCGGTGGCCAGAAGCAGCCACTGCACTCCAGTCTGGGCGACGGAGATGCCAACTCAAAAAAAAAAAAAAAAAAAAAAAAGAGGAGCACCAAACAGGCTGGTCACGTCAATGTCCCTAGGAGCCAGGCAAGTAACATAATAGGTGGGGCAGTGGCACCCTGGAGAGCACCGCTTTGTCTAAAGGGGTTGGATGGATCCTGGCCAACTCCAGGTAGCCGTCCCCACACAAGACAGCGAGCCGCATCGCCTTCTGACTTTAATTTTCTTTTTTTTTGAGTTGGAGTCTCATTCTGTCGCCCAGGCTGGAGTGCAGTGGCATGCTCACAGCCACTGCAGCCTCGACCTGCTTGACTCAGGCGATCCTTCTGCCTCAGCCTGTAAGTAGTTGAAACTACAGACACATACCACCACATCTGGCTCATTTTTGGATTTATTGTAGAAATGAGGTCTCACCAAGTTGTCCAGGCTAGTCTTGAACCCCTGGACTCAGGCAATCCTCTTGCCTCAGCCTCCCAAAGTGCTGGGATTAAAGGCTTGAGTCACTGCACCCAGTTGCCTTCTGACTTTTCAATGCTGAAAACTCACTCAATTTTTAAAAAGTGAAAATAAAAACCACAGTGAGGGGAGCTGTAACACACCTGCGGACTGCATTCAGCCCCTGACAGACATTTGCCTCCTTGACGCAGGTGGCAGGCAACCTAGTTTTCTGTCTGAGACACTCCTTCATAATCATACCATGTGCAAATCCAGAGACAATGAATTGTGGGGGAGACTCAGGATGTTACCTTGACAACTTTGAATCTCTGAAGAAGCCGGCACAGCATTCTTGCTTCCAGTTTTCCCACATTCATAGCCACTCGGATTTCAGCCTGGGAAATTCCTTTCGTGCCTCTGCGCTCAACTGTGAGAAACAAAACTCGTGAACTCCGACCTCTGCACAGGAGCTGTTCTGCACAAGTCAACTCCCACCCCCCTTCCTAAGCACAGATACTTCAGTGCAGTGAAACCAGCTCATAGAAAACACATGCCACTTCTCTCTCGTCTCCTCCCAAGGATGCTTCCCTTCCCAAGACAGAATGATACTACACCATACTAATAATAACACTAATAGCTAATTTTTGAGTGCTTCTGATCTCACTCCCCCACGTTAACACACGAAATAAACGTCAGGCGATCAATATCTGGTCTACTAAGATCCAATAACATCTTTTTTAACTAGGCAGCAAGAAATTAGGCCTTTCATGTGAATGAACTTTTTCAGATAAATGAAATTGACCTTTTTAAAAAGCATCAAATAATTTTTAGTTAAGAACTTTTTTAACATGTATTTTTCATTTCCTTGTTGTTCTCTGTAGATGCAGAGGCACTATGGACACTGACTATCGCACTGTCTCATAACAGTTGTGCCAAAGGGGCTGTGGAAGGAAGTGATGCTATTTAGCCCTCGAGTAAATGACTGGCAGACAACTGTGCCCTGTTATTTGCTCTGTATAGTCTGTGAGCTCCTGTCCTACCACAAGCTGTTGTTTCTCAGTATTGTTACTGTACCTGCCTCTAAGAGACCCTTTGACATTCATCTAAGCTGGCATGGAGAATCCGAGGAAGGGGCCTGCCTGGGGACTGGGGGCGGGTAGGGATCCCAGCAGTAAAGTAAATGAACTGCAGGGCAGACTTGGTGGCAAAGCTCTTCTAGTGCCCAGAAATATTTTTTATTTTCTGATGCATCCACAGACTTGAGGCTGCCAGGGGAAAGCTGTCTGAATAAAGGAGGTTTTGCTATATTGCACATGTATAAAAAAATCAGCACCGGAATGAAAAGAGACGATTGGGATGTGTTCCTACACTGAACTAGCTACATGCTTTAAAATGGGCATGAAAGGGTTAAGGGCAGCCCTTTGGAAACTCTTGTGAGGAACCCACTGAGAGACGCTGGGAACTGCCAAACAGCCCTCCAAAAAGGCCGTGCTCGTCAGCCGCTTCACCTTCTGCCCTGTCCTCCTCCCTGCAGGGACCGGAGGCCACACCACCCACGGTCCTGGGTCTCCTGGGTCGCTGATGTCCTGTGTGGATTTCAGGGGATCCAGGGGAAAGGTAAGGACTGAGAGACTGTCTTCTCGGAGGCTTCATTACTAGATTCCCAGCCTGCAGTGACTCCAGACCAATCTTAGACACTCAAGAGGTAGCTCTTAAACCCTTGAAGAGTAATTCTAATAGCTAATTTTTTTTAGTGCTTTCTACATAGGCACTTTACTAGCCATTGGAACTCTATGTCATTTATCCTCATGATGAGCTAATGTGGTGGTAAATGTTAAGTATCAACTTGACTGGATCAAAGGATATCCAGGTAACTAGTGAAGCTTTATTTCTGGGTATTTCTGTGAGGGAGTTTCTGGGGGAGATTGGCGGAACTAATGAACTAGTGTGGGTGGGCACCATCCAGCTGGCTGGGGACCTGGGTAGAGCAAAAAGGCAGGGGCAAGGTGAGTTTGCCTTCTCTCTCTTCTGGAGCTGAAGTCCCCTTCTTCTCCTGCTCTTGGGTGTAACGCCCCCAGGGTCTCCAGTCAGTGGCCTCTGGGACTTGCACCAGCTTCCCTGGTTCCAAGGCCTTCAGCCTTGGACTGAGCCCCCTACAGCTCCCTGGTTCTCAGCCAGCGATGGCCTACTGGGGGACTCCTCAGCCACCATAAGTGTAAGCCAAGTCCTCTAAGAAATCTCCTATATCTAGATATGTTTATCCTAGGGGTTCTGTGTCTCTGCAGAACTGATTGATACATCCTATTTATAGAGGAGGAGACTGGGCTCAGACACGTTGCTAAAGTCATTCAGCTAAGTGACTGAACAACGGTTCAAATTCCGACCTGATCTGAAAGCCTAAGCCCTCCAAGGGAACCACAGTGCTTCCCACTGCACTGCCTTCCCAGCAGCAGAGCCATCTCTTGACACGTGGGCAGAGGACTGCTCCACTCAAATGCTCAGGAATGTGTCCCAGCTGGGGTGAGAATAGGACTTACTGAGATCGTAGGTCTGCGTGAGCATATCCCGTTCAAACACAATGTCCACCGGAGGCACTGCCTTGGAGATGACCTCCTCATCGTCATCATCATCCTGGTCATTCCGTTTAAATTCCTTCATCAGCTTGAGGCACCGAACCATGACGTCGGTCCCTAGGAACACAAGCCCAGGTTTTCTAGCGATGTGTGAAAATGGTAGTGCATGAGGGGAGGCGAAGGGTCCAGAAATGTCACAGCAGACTTTGGCAGACACAGAGATCTCAAAAAAGGTCATACACATTCCCATGTTTGGGGCATTTAAAAACTGCATGTCTTGGGGCACAGACCTGAAAATATACTTCATAAAACTGCCTTTTGTTTTCAACAGGATTAGTGAACAAAGAAATGCAAATGAAAGGAATAACAAGGTGCTGTTCCTCTTGTTAAATCAACAGTAGCCCTCCTGTGCTGGAGACTAGCTCCATGACAACAGGAAGTGTGCCTGTCTCTTCCTGTTCTCTTTCCAGTACCCAAGAAAGCCTGTGCTCAGGAGGCTTGCAGGCAGTATTTGCTAAAAGGATGAAAAACATCTTCTTTCCTTTTAAGCTAATACCCACTGCCAATAAGGTGTAGCAGCAGTGTAAACGAGTTCCATAACCCTTCCAGAGCATTTCTAGGAGCCTTTACAGGGATTCCCAGTGTGGAAATTTGTTACAAGAAAACAACTCAGAAGAGGCCAAGGTTACCAGTATTAGGTATTATAGGTCTATTATGGCACTCTTTTTTTTTTTTAAAGCAGGATTTATTGAGAGGACAGAAAAGCTCCCACAGCGGGAGGGGACCCAACGGGGTTGCCCTTTAAAGCACTCTTTATGCAACAGCTCTTATGAGTGATATAAAAACACTAGTTACGTGGGGGACTATATGGTGGTACACCAACAAACCACCTCACTCTCTGTGGACTAGGATCTGTCTTTAAATTATCACAGGGCACTTCTGTTGCAACCTACCTACATGTGACAAGGGAAAAAAATAACAAGCTTGCACCTATGGAACAAGAGAAAGATTTGTGCATATATACATAAGAACTAGAAAGGCACAAGGAAAAACAAACATCTTGACACTTTACACATGCTAACTAATTCTAACAACACTATAGATAAGGAAAACTGAGACACAAAGGAGTTAAATCACTTGCCTGAGCTCCCAACTGCCTGTAAATGACGGCACAATTACTCAGGCAAGGTCATCATCTCCAACATGAACACTGAGCTATGCTATATGACAGTGCAGGAGATGGATAATAGCCCCTGAAAGATGTCCACGTCCTAATCCCTGGAATCTGGGAATATGTTGCCTTACATAGCAAAAGGAACTTTGCAGAAGTAAGTTAAGGACTGAGGATTTTTTGGTGACGGCTGCTGTGGCAAAGTTAAGGATTTTGAAATGAGGAGATGATCCTAGATAAGCCAGGTGGGCCCAGTGTAACATCAAAGAGGGATGTAGGAAGATCAGAGTGAGAGATTGGAAGATGCTATGATGCTGGGTTTGAAGACGGAGGTAGGGACCACACGCCAAGAAACACAGGTGGCTTCTAGAAACTAAAAAAAGCAGGGATTGGCTTCTCTCTTAGAGTCTCCAGAAGGAACACCACCCTGTAAACGTCTTGATTTTAGCCCAGTGAGACTCACTTCAGATATTGTGTTCTTTTAAGTTACTAAGTTTTAAATAATTTTCTTTTCTTTTCTTTTTTTTTTTTTTCAGTCAATCTCACTCCATCACCCAGGCTGGAGTGCAGTAGTACAATCACGGCCCCCAGCATCGACCCGCCAGGCTCAGGTGATCCTTCAGCCTCAGCCTTTCAAGTAGCCAGAACTACAGGCGTGTGTTGCCATGCCCGTCTAATTTTTGATTTATTCTAGAGACGAGGTCTTGCCAAGTTGCCCAGGCTGGTCTCGAACCTGTGGGCTCAGACAATCCTCTCACCTCAGCCTCCCAAAGTGCTGGGATTACAGGTTTGAGCCACCGCGCCTGGCCCTAAATAATCTGTCTTAGCAGTAACAGGAATGCCACAGGCGGCTTCCCCACCAGCTTTCGTCAGCATGCGCATGAGATGAGTCCTTAGGATCCACAGCAAGGAGCAGGGCGCTGAAGGCGGTCTCTCAGCCAGTCCTCTTGAGCAGCAGCTGGGGCCCGCTGGGGAGCCTGCCCTTGAGGTGTGACATGCCACTCGCCACTCGGGAACACAGAAGACTGAGGTCTGAGGAAGGTCAGGTCCAAGAACGGGATTCTCCTAGGCACAGCATGTGGCTTGCAGGTGAAGTTCACAGACAAGCACCTCGGGGCCCTGAACTCATGCAAGACTCGCTGCCACCGAAGATCCTCTGGGAGTCGCCTGGGGCAAGCGGTCAGCAGTGGTCCCCAGGCACGAGCCTGGTGCTGATCCCTCCCAACCTGCACCCTGACAGAAGTTCCCCAGCACACAGCTTTGCATTCGAAGTGGCATACGGCCCAACCCAGCACAGGCCTGAAGGCTTGGATCCCTCTGCTCCGGCCAGGTCCCACCTGTGGCTCTGCCCTGTGCTCCAGGCCCCACCCTGTCCTCTCCTGCTCTACCTATGTCCCAGGATGTGAGCCTCAAGCAACCAGAAGGAGAAGCTTGGGGAGGGGGGGGGATCTTGGGTTCGACTGAATGGGCGAAACTATTTAAAAGCTTGTGTGTCTGGGACAGGGTCCCCTCTGGCTACCTGTGGATTTCCTTCTACTGGCAATACCTCTTTCCAACAGCTGGTGGCTGGCACACCCAGTACACGGGCGGATGCTGACCACCAAGTCACTCCCCCTGGAGCTTCCTCTCTCTATCCTCTAGTCAATCCCTCCCGACCATCTCACCCCTAGGATGATGCTCATACGAGCAACCTACTGCTCCTAATAACACTACAATCATTTATTGAGCACGTACTATGTCCTGGATGCTGTCCTAAGCTCCCTACGTGTGTTGTGCGACTGGTCCTCATCACAGCCTTAGGAGGTAGGGGCTACCATCCCCAGTCCCACATGAGAACACTGAGGCGCTAAGGAATTTGCGCAGACAACTGGCCCTTAGCAAGTAAGGAGCTGGCAGTTCGCTGGCAGCCTGGGCTCCAAACTCTGGTGACACATGCCCCTGATTCAAAGACATCCATGTGACTGAGAAGAGCTGAGTGACTAGCCAGTGCCGATCCCTCCACTCCTCATCGCAACAGCAAGTCCCCAGTGCACAGCTTTTCATTAGAAGAAGGAGCATAAGGCCCTAGGCCCAGCACAGGCCCAAAGCCTTGGCTCCCTATGCTCCTGCCAAGTCCTCCCCTGCGGCTCTGCCGGGTGCAAGGGACACTGGCTTCTGCCCGAGCAGCGGCACGATAGAGCACTTCGGGAAGGCAGACCCAAGGTGTTCTCGCCAGCAGCATAGCGTTACTTCTTCCGCTCCTTTCTAACTTCCTTGAGGGTCTAATTACCCAGGAAAAGAGACAGAACAGCCCTCAAGTTAGACACAGGTATAAGAGGAAAAATGTTGCTGGTGTACTCATGGACTCGGTAGGAAAAAAGGGCAATATTCTCTTAGCCTTCAAAGCTTCTGTCTTCTCGCCACTGAGTCAGCTCGCTGGCCGCAACCTCTCCACTACCATGGCCATCCCATCATGGCCTCCACCACACTGCATGACTGCCTCCGCTCCTGAGGGCCAAGGTGGACCTTCTGAAGGAGGCTAGGGATACACTTGGGCTCCGGGGCCGGCAGACATTGAGTTTCCATGCCAGCTCTACAATGTCCCACTTCTGTAACTTTGAGGAAGTTACTGAGTGTAACCCTTTGGTTTTCAATCAGTAAAATGGGATGACAATGTTCTCTACCTCACAGGGTTAATGTTCGATGACCGCGATACTGTCTAAATGATGCTAGGCCCTCACTGTGTGCATCCAGCAGCTGCTGAGCACAAGGCAATATGCCGTGGCATCACATGAATCAACCCACAAAATCCCACAGTCCCAAGGCAGACAGGCCCCTGTGAGCCCCATTTCATAGCTGAGGAAGCTGAGGTACTTGCTCAAAGTGACAGAGCTACAAAGAGGCAGGGCTTGGGTTTGAGCCCAGGCTACTTGCTTCTGCAGGCAACGCTCTCAACCAATAGGGCAGTTCTTTTGAATAGCATCACCAGCACTGAGCACAGGGTAGGGAACGGTCAACATTAGTGAAATTAGATATCTGGGCCCTTCATACTGTGGCATAAGCCCTACAGCTGGCCTCTGGTTGTGCTGGCCTGGCTTCTGGAGACGCGTGGGAATCTGCTATGTGCTGGTTCTGAGCCTGGGGTTCAGAAAGACATCTGGACAGCCAGGCTGTTGGCCGGGGAGGCTGAGGTGATGCCCGAGGACCATGAGCTGCTCCCAGTAGTCACACAGGGCATCATCAGCCCCAGGACTATCCAGGAGCATGTGACCAGAGGAGGTGCTGTGGGCGGGCCTGCTCACGTACATCTGAGGCTAGGCCTGGTGTGACTCATCCAGACAGCTGCTGGCAAGGTTTTGGGCCATGGGTCTGTGGCTCTACCTGTCCCACAGAGCACAGCTGATTTCTCTGTTGCGACTCCCAACTGCACTGACTCTACCATGTCTACCAAACAAGTAAGTCCTGTTGTGTCTACCCCAGCTGTGTCTGGCTCTCAACATATCGATCACAGAAATACTGCTCTCTCCCCATGCCATGCCATGCGTATCTTTACCCTGGAAAACCTGATGTTAGAAAGGCAGCCCAGCACGGTGGTGCCACAGAGTTGGCTGTGAGCCCTGCCGCTGTCAGCTGAGCCTGGGCAAGCTGGCTGGCCTCCCTCAGGCTCAAGTGTCTTGCCTGGAAACTAGGGCTAAGGACAATGTTGAGCCTCACAGACTGTGGGGAGACCTGTATGAGATGAGGCAGGTGAACTTTGAAACAGTCTGTGTTCCATGATTCTAAGGGACCACTGGGAACAGCTTCCCTAGCCCTGTATGTCTTTCCAACAGTTCTAGAGTTTTACTAGCCTCAGAATTCCAGTGTTTACTATTCAAATCCCTTCAGCTCCCACTTGCCTTTTTGTAAGGCACCTGTTCCAGGCTCCAGGTCAGCTAAAGCCAAAAGCAAGAGGGGCCAGAGCGAGACCCGTATAAGCACATGGAAACCAGGAGTGGGGCCTATCACTCCATTTGAGTTGTCACCTCAATCACCAGCAACTCCCCGGGGGATCAGGGCCCTGTTAAGGCAACTGCTGATCCTGGATACAGGGCTTTCTTACCAGGAACAAAAGGCAGGACATATACAACCAGCATGTGCTCACAAGCATGAGGAGTGTCAGGTGTTTTAAAGAGAGGGTGCGCTCGTGTCAACAGGTCAACACAAAGGGGTACGTCGATCTTCTGTGCCCAAGACCCAGGACAAGCTCAATTTAGACGTTCTAAAGACTCATAAAGGAAAAAGAGAAGGAGTGAATCCTTACTAAACGCCAAGTATGAGGTGGGCACTGCATTAGGTGTTTTCAGAATCAGTTTTACTCACTATCACGTGACTTCTGCAAGTTATTATTGCCATTTCAAGAAAAAGAAAACGGATGCTCAGAGGGACTCTAGCCCATGACTTCCCACTAGGTCACCTGACTAGGCTAGAACTTCACATTTCTACCAGACAGCACTACTTACTGTAAAGGAAAATCCAGAGCAGCTGGGAAGTGGAACCAATAGCCTGTGTTTCTCACATTCCCGATGAAAACCCTCATCTGGCCTCCCAGCAAAATGGTGCTCTCAACTGTGTTGAACCCAGAGAAGAACAAAAGCGAGTTGGGAACAGATGAGCCCAGGGTAGCCTTCTGCTTCAAGGCTCACAGGAAAGGGGAAGGCCTACTGGCGAGCCAGGCAGACATCGTGTAAGTTCAGAGGGTCACTCCTCTACACACACGCGCGCGCGCATGTGCGCGCACACACACATACACCCCCCACCCCTGGACGGGGCAATCTGGAGGAGGTAACTGCCTCATGTGACTGTAGAAGAGGCTGACCAGAGGCTGGAAGCACAGAGCTCAGGGCAGCACCAGCATAATGACACAGGTTAAAACACGGGCACCAGAGTTAGTTTGTCTGGTGTGAGCCTGCCTCTGTATAACCTAGTATAACCTTGGCTTAATGATTTAGCCTGTAGGCCTCAGTCCTCTCAGCTATAAAATGGGGACAAGAATACCTTCCTCATAAAGCCCCTAGGATAATGTCTGGCATACAAATAGTGTGCAATAATTGCTTGTTACAGCTTTTGTTATTATTATTACCATGACTACAACCTTGGAAAAATACAGCTTGTGAGGAGAAAGGGTCAAACCCAGTAACTCAGGAGATTGCTTGAGGTCTTTAACTCAGTGTGATTCTACAAACATTTGCTCTGTGCTTGGACGCAACAGATGTAAGAGAGTTTCCTGCCCTTGGCAATGGCTACATCTAAGAGAGAGAAGGCCTGGCAGCATAGGGAGGACAATGTCGTAGGCGCCACACGTTTGAATTCTGACTCTACCGCGGGAAGCTACTTATCTCTCTGAGGTTTAAGTTCTTCATCAATAAAACGAGGCTAATGATAACAGTCTATCTAGAACAAATGAAGGAATGCACAGGAGCCCCAGAATAACACCCGAAACACACCAGGCGCTCAACGCATGCCCTCTGGCTGGCTGAATACTAGAAGGGCCAGCCACACCGAGGAACGTGTTATGATGCGTACTTCAAGCATGCACAGAGCTTGGAAACAGAAAGAGGCAGGATGGGGCTAGGCAGGGAAGGCAGAGAGGAGGTGACATTTGGGTGGGAGAGCGGAGGATAGTGAGCATTGTCCACTAAGGCAGAGGACAGGCATGCCAGGCAGGAGGGGATGAGGAAAGGCACAGAGGTGGAGAAGGACAGGCCTGTTGGGGAAGCAGTGGGGGTAGGGCAGGACTTGAAGATGACAGAGAAGAGAAAGGCGGACTGCAGAAGGTCTTTCTGCCAGGCAGAGGATGTTTCTTTTCTGTTTTGTAGGCACAATGCTTGGGACTGATGTAAAGCTCTTTCTGTGGTGGATACGGAAGGTGGAGTGGGGGAAGGCCTGGAAGGGAGTACCCTATAGGAGCTGTCCTAGGCTGGCTTCACTCTCAGCAGAGGGAGTACTGCTGCATAGGCTGAGGAAGCCATCCTTTCTGTGTTCCAATCCCCACACCAGCACTTACCACCCCTGTGACTTCAAGCAGGTGAGTTGGGTGCTCCATTTTCTCACCCAGTGAAATGAAGAAAAAGAATAGGGCCAGGCACGGTGGCTCAGCCTGTAATCCCAGCACTTTGGGAGGCCGAGGCGAATGAATTGCCTAAGCCCGTGGGTTCGAGACCAGCCCGGGCAACTTGGTGAGACCTCGTCTCTACAATAAATAAAAAATTAGCTGGGCGTGGTAGCGCGTACCTATCGTTCTGGCTACTTGGAAGGCTGAGGTGGAAGGATCGCCGGAGCCCAGCAGGTAGACGCTGAGTGGCCATGAGCATGCCACTGTACTCCAGCCTGGGTGATGGAGTGAGACTCCAACTCAAAAAAATAAAAAGAACAGCACTGACAATGGAGTGGTCAGGATGAGAATAAAACAAAGCAAGGCTTGGCCCTATACCTGGCATATTATCTGGATGTTTTTCCATGTGCCCCCCACCTCCATGACTGACCACAAGGTGGGCTAATAGTAAGGTATCCCGCCCAGCCCCTCCCTCTTTTGAATGCCCTTGGACAACCCACAGAGTATAAGGGTTTTCTTACTAATAGCACAAGCAAACAGGGACATTTGTAAGCACACAGGGGCTTACAAAGGCTTAGGACACTGTATTAAGCATTCTTGGCCTAGAGTTTCAGAGTAAATATCACCTCCCCAAACCCTTGGGCTGAGTTAGTGACTGATTTGTTAAGGTCCCCAATGTTCTTTAAAGTGGGACCACAGATGAGAAGGGCTGGGTGTAAACTATGCAGTGCTAAACATAACGATAATAGCGACCCTCTCCTGAGGGCTCCGAGTCAGGCACTGTTCAGGACTGCAACACTACCCCACTGACACACATCCCAGTCACTGTACCCACCCATGTTGTGATTCTGCTGCTGGGCTGACCACTCTGTATGGACATTCGCGTGCTCACAAGTTCCTGCACCTGCCTTCAGCTCCTCCTGGCTCAGGGAGCACTCCCTCCTCCACCCACAGAGCAATCTGAGGGGTACGTCCTAGAAAGGTTCCGAAGGAGATCTCAGGGCCCCTCCCTCAGCACATCCGGGCATCAGCCCTAAGTCTGCAACTGTCAGCGGTCTCTGCATGGTCTGCTTCTCTGGAATTCTTCCCAACCCTTAACCCTTTCCCACTTGCCCAAACCACAGCCTGGATGGCATGTTTTCCTGCAGAGTGAGATGGATGACTCCCACTATCTTAGGGATTGAATGGCTGTTCCCTCCTGGGGGAGGGCAGAAGAGGAGGGAGGATCATTCCTGACAAAGGTTGTTCTCCAGGTGCCTGGGTCCCCTCCAGTGAGCTGCCCCTGGGGAACCTAGCCCAGGAATTCGCACCTTGTACTCTTACCTTTCTCCTAAGTTTCCCTTTTAACGGATTTTGCCATATCAACATGTTTTTGTTAACTTAATTATTGATAGTCATTACTTTTCATTTTCTTAGCTAGTGTCCTTTAATCACTTTTGTCATTTTTTTTTTTTTTTTTTTGAGTTGGAGTCTCACTCTGTCGCCCAGACTGGAGTGCAATGGCCGCTCCCGGCCACTGCAGCCTTGACCTGCTGGGCTCTGGCGATCCTTCCCACCTCAGCCTTCCAAGTAGCTGGAACTACAGGCGCACGCTACCACGCCCGGCTAATTTTTTTTTTTTATTTATTGTAGAGATGAGGTCTCGTCAAGTTGCCCGGGCGGGTCTTGAACCCGCGGGCTCAGGCACACTTTTGTCATTTATAATGCAGAGAAATTCTGCTTATAACCATTTTTCTCCCAGCACCATTAGTTTTCTAGCTTTTAAAATTTCTGACAAAAATTTTTTATTTTTATGTTTATGCTCATCTTTTTATCCTTTGTTTTTCTGAGCTTTATTTTGTTTTCAATATAATTTTTTTATTTGTAGAGATGGGGTCTTGCTATGTTGCCCAGGCTGATCTCAAACTCCTGGGCCCAAGCAATCCTCCTGTCTCAGTCTCCCGAGGTCCTGGGATTACAGATGTTGAGCCACCATGCCCCTTTACTATTTTTAATTCTAGTTTTTTGTTTTTAAAGCTCTTTTAAACTTTTATATTTATTTTATTACATTTTATTTACTCTTACTAGAGTTCATTTCTCCTTTTTCTTAGTTTATATACATCAATCCTACTATACTATTTAAATGTCCCCTTTGGCCATTCTAATGATACCTTAGTTTGCTGAGCTCTCTTATGTTTCTTGGTTTAGCTTTTATTTATTTAAACTTTTACCAGCTTTGAGATATAATTCACATATCATACAATCTACCAATTTAATCCATAAAAGTTAATGGTTTTTTCATTATATTCACAGGCCTGTGCATCCGTTACCAGTCAATTCTAGAACATTCTTGTCACCTCAAACCCTTCTGCATCACCCCTCCCTCCCCGACCTAAGCACTCACTAATGTTCTTCTAGATATCCCTATTCTGGACTTTTCTATAAATGGAGTTACACAGTAATGGCCTTTCCCAACTGGCTATGCTTTCCCCATTGAATGGTCTCAACACCTTTGCTGAAAATCAGTTGACCATAGATGCCTGGGTTTGTTCCTGGACTTTCAATTCTATTCCATTGATCTGTGTGTATCTTTGTGCTGGTATCACATACTGTCTTGATTACCGTTGCTTTGCAGTATGTTTTGAAAGTGGAAACTGTTTTAGCTTTCTGGGTAATTTTCAATTCCCTATAAATTTTAGAATCAGCCTCTTAATTTCTACAAAGAGGTCAGCTGGGATTCTGATATGGGTTGTATGGAATCAGCAGATTAGTTTGGGGATATTACCATCTTAAAATGTTAAGTCTT
The DNA here is from genome assembly GCA_963574415.1 of Tarsius wallacei. Lineage (NCBI taxonomy): Eukaryota > Metazoa > Chordata > Mammalia > Primates > Tarsiidae > Tarsius > Tarsius wallacei. Next base: position 17,340 of record CAUYQG010093061.1, read on the forward strand.
TTGATCCAGAAACACAGGATGTTTTCCAATTACCTAGATTTTACATATCTTTCAACAACATTTTGTAGTTTTCAAAGTACATATTGTATTTTGTACTTCTTTTGTTAAATTTATTCCTAAATTTTATTGTGAACAGAGCTGTTTTCTTAATTTCATTTTCAGATTGTTCATGATAAGTGCATAGAAATACAATAGATTTTCTATATTGGCCTCATGTCCTGCAATCTTGCTAAACTCTTTTTTGTAAAGACTCAGGGGGCAACAGAGATGAGGAAAACCCACCACAAGCAGGGGAATACAGCCACTTCATCCCCCATCCCTTCCAGTGTGGAACTCATTTTATCACTGACCCTGAAAAACCCACTCCAGCTGAGGCAGGATAGTAAGTCCAGGAAAAGGTGACCTCTGCTTCATCCTGCAAGAAGCAGGAAGCAAGTTGCTCAAGATGTGGAAAACACACCCAGGGTGCTTATGGTCAGACTCAGCAAAGCAGAGCAGGTCCTCCCCCTCACCCATCACCTGACAACTATAAATGGAACACAAGCTCATCACATAGCCCAGAGGCCCAAATGAAGACAAATCCATGGGCCTCGTAAGCCTTGCCCCTTGTCCCCTTCCCAACCACCTCCCTGAAGGCAGAGGAGATGAAAGCCAGTCACCAACACTCCCTTGGGGCATCTCTAGCTCTGAGCCGTTGGTACTCCCCTCTATGAGGGTGTACTCTCCTACTTCAAGGTAGCTCTGCAGCTCTCCTCAGGAGACTGTCCGCCTTCACTCCCCTTCCCTTTAAGTGTGTACTTTCGCCTTAATAAACTATTTACTTTACTTGCCACCCTGGTGACTTGCTCTGGAGTTCTTTCCTGTGGCAAAGTCAAGAATCTGGGCAAGAGCGGAGGTCTGTCTCCTCTGTCTCCATTTGAGAGACCTCCTCTCTGGCAACAAAAGGACCACCTCAGTCATCAGCCCCAGGGAACATAACTCCTGTCAACTGCTTCCAACTGTGATCATTTTCTGAGGGACTGCAAAGTTAACTTCTCTTTCTCCTTTCCTAAGCACAATTTAATAAACACAAGATGACAGATAAGCACTTGAAGAAAATAACCCAAATTTGCAAAACAGATCAGCTCAGGGTGATTGTTTTCATTACCAAGGGTTTTGTTTCTTCTTGTGAGATAGATCACTGCAGCAGCTTTCTGTGCAGTGAAATATGCATTTGAAATATGACTAAACCCAAACTCTGTTTACGGAGTTTTAGAAGCAATGTGTATACTATATCCAGGCACACCTGTAAATTTACATGAAGTAATACATCATCTTTATTTATTATTTAGGTCTTCCGTACTCCATAGTGCCCGAGAGGGAAGGTTTTATGTTAATTTTGCCAACTGGGAAAAACAAAGCCCTCAAGACAAAAAAAAACCATGTCTTCATCTCTTGTCTCCTGCACAAGGAAAGAAACTGAAGTGGCACTTAATTCGATTACATTTGCTAAGTATTTACTTAGTATCCACTCTGTTACAAGCAGACTTGGCACAGGCAATAAACATATGAAGTATGTAAGGGGTGTGGCCACCACCTTCAGAGATCACGCCCTAGCTGGAAAGACATCACAGAGACAAATTACTGAGCCACATGTAGCATGGAAGTGAGAAAAGGACTGACCATAGGCCCAGGTTTCCAGCCAGAGCAGCAGAAAGGAGGGCAAGTGTGGGTGAAGAGGCCAGCCTGGGCACAAGACAAGCCTCCTGCAATCAGACTGGCTCCAGGTGCAAGCGTGTGACAATCTCAGCATCCTGCCTGCCATCATCTTGGATGCCTGCCCTCTTAATCCCGCACACAGAGCTGAAGCCACCACTGTCTGTGCTCCGAGCCATGCTGACTCTTCTTCCACTGACTCTTTTTCTGGAAAGTCCTCTCCTCCCAGCTCCAGGCCTCAAGATGACGAGGACCACTCACTGTGTGACGGGGTCCTACGCACAGGCAAGGGATCATGGGTCAGTCAAATGACATACCATAGTGAAGGAGGCTGTGAACTATGCAGCAGGTGGGTGGGGAAAGTGGGGAAGGTGGACTCTGTCGAAATGGGGCAACACCTCTCTGCCTCGCCAACTGCTATGAAAGAAATGCAGTGCAGTGCTGCCTGATTTGATTTGTACAGAGAAGTGGCAAGTCAGGTGAAAATTTCTGATTTTAAATGCCAGAATTTAATGAATTCAATGAAAACAAGCACTGTGAGCCAAACGAAATATACTGCTAAATCTGGCCTACATGCTGCCAGTCTATGGCCCAGGCTCAAAGTACACTGTCACCTATAAGCCTCACAACCCTCTGGAAAGTGGGTTCTATTACCCCCAGATAGTCCAGATGAAGAAACTGAGGTATGGCGAGGTCAAACAGCTTGATGAAGGGGACCCCATCGGAAAGTGATGGAACAAAAATTCTAACCCAGGGCTGTCTTATTTCAAAGTCCATTCACATGTCTGTCAGTTTCATGTGGTTAGTTTAAATTTCCAGGAACCTCAAGCTTGGAAGAAGCCGTTCTCTGTGGCTGCCTGCCCTGCAAAAAAGGTTCTTTGAGGAACCGGAGTTCCTCATTAGTTTTCTTTACTTTAAAGGTAAATTCTGCCGGGCTCAGTGGCTCAGCCTGTAATCCCGTGCCTTGGGAGCCCGCGGGTTCGAGACCTGCCTGGGCAACTTGGCAAGACCTCATCTGTACAATAAATCAAAAAAAATTAGCTGGGCATGGTAGCGCGCGCCTGTAGTTCCAGCTACTTGGAAGGCTGAGCGGAAGGATCGCCGGAGCCCAGCAGGTCGAGGCTGTGGTGGCCGGGAGCGGCCACTGCAGAGTGAGACTCCAACTCAAAAAAAGGTAAATTCTATCTATCTATTTTTCAGGAAACGGTGGAGGTGGTTTCACTCTGTCACCCAGACTGGAGTACAGTGGCACGTTATTCATAGCTCAATGCAGCCTTAGCTCCTGAACTCAATGGATCCTTCCAAGTAGCTGGGACTATAGGCATGTGCCACACGCCCAGCTTATTTTTTATTTTATTTTATTTTTACTTTTTGTAGAGACAGGGTCTCACTATGTTGCCAGGCTGAACTCCTAGCCTGAGATGATCTTCCTGCCTCAGATTCCCAAAGCGCTGGGATCACAGGTATGAGCCGCCAAGCCTGGACATTCTTATCTATTTTTAACATCTTTCTTCCAACAGGTCAAGAAATAAAAACGATGAACAGATCCACAGGCCATGAGTATTTTAAACAATCAGATCAGACTTCCAAGTTAAATACTATCGCAAGCACCTGACTGATCTTGTGATTTGGAGACGCATGCCCTCCCTCTCTCAGAAAATCCCTGGCCTCATTTCTCCCCATTGTACCCTCTCTCATCCTCTGGATCCACTCGTGTGCGAGCTTGTTCTCTCTCTCTCTCACCCCTCGGATGTGGATGTTAAACATTTCACGCACTCTTATTTCCAACTTCGCTCTCCCATTTTCCATCTCTTTTGAGTTTTTGTTCCTTCTGGGAAACTTTCTTAACTTTAGCCTACTATTTGCCCCTTCCACTAAATCTTTAAGTGCAATAGTCATATTTCTTTTATTTCCAAGAGCCCTGTTTTATTTTCTGCCTGTTTCGTCTTTACAGCCTCTTGCTCTGGTTTCATGGATACAGTGTCTACACTTCTCTGTGGATTCCTTTTTTTATTTTTAATTTGTCTTCTGCTCCCTGCTTTATTACTGTTTCTTGTGTTTGTTTATCTCACACTGATATTAGAGTTTTCTGCAAATGTTTGGTAAAGCCTTAACATGCTGCCCAATGCCGTGTTCTGGAGAGTGAGAGGAGAGAGAGAGCTTGCCATCAGGCGGGCCTCGGTGAAGGGAGAGCTGGCAGGGGCTGCTGTTTGGTTGGGAGAGCCCCAAATTCCAGTATCTGGAGATCCAGCCAGTTTCTTCAGAACAGAAGTCTCCAACCACTGGCCATGGGGACAGTCACTGAAGTCTGGCTGTCGGAGCCAAATGGTTCTAGGAGCCCACATTCCCTTTTAGGAAGCTCCTGGCGGATGTACACCAAATGACAGAATACACCAAGAGACAGCCAATCTGGGACAGCAGCTGGGGAAACTCTCACCTATGGAGATTGCACATATCCCATTTTGGGCACAATGCCCAGTCCCCAGCATGGTCCCCATGTCTCTGAGTTTAGAAATCCTCTGGCATGCTCTCTTGAGATAATTCCAGACTCCTGTCTTTACGGGAAAGGCTTCTTAAGGGAGCGCAACTACTCACAGTCTATCAACTAACCCTTAAATCTCTAGCCCCATCCACACTTGTGCTTTCAAAGGTACCTGGAATCTCCAATTTCATATCTTATTTCAAGCTCCGAAGTGTCAATCCTCGGCTAGCACCCTTCACAGGCACTTGGCTTTCCCTGTCTGCTCAGCCAGTCATCATTTGTCCATCTGCTTTTGAGCACCTAAATGTCATTGCTAGCACTCTCTGCTGTTATTTCCTGTACTCTTCTCTTTGTAGGTGAAGATTTATGCCTTTTATATCCCTATCGTCACTGTGGAGGAGTTTGGGTGAAGTACAGATAAATGCATATTATCCTGACCATTAGTGAAAGAGCTGAACCTCAGCTTTTAAAATGATTTTGGTTAATCAGGACAGGTAAACAGCATGGGACAAACATTAAGAAGGGAAAAGCAGCCAGGCTCGGCAGCTCAGCCTGTAATCCCAGCACTTTGGGAGGCTGAGGTGAGTGGATTGCCTGAGCCCGCGGGTTGGAGACCCGCCTGGGCAACTTGGCGAGACCTCATCTCTACAATAAAATCAAAAATTAGCCGGGTATGGTAGCGCATGCCTGTAGTTCCAGCTACTTGGAAAGCTGAGGCGGAAGGATCGCCAGAGCCCAGGAAGTCGAGGCTGTGGTGGCCGGGAGCGCAACACTGCACTCCAGTCTGGGTGACAGAGTGAGACTCCAACTCAAAAAAAAAAAAAAAGAATAGGGAAAAGCAAAGTACCAAATAAGGTTTTCAAAGTTTTATAGGCTGCTGTCCTTAGATTAACTTTCTCAGAAGGCTCAAACCCTACCTCTGCCACATACTGATTGCTTAACCTTCTATAAGTTACTCAGCGTCTCTTATCGTTAATTTTCTTACATATAAAAGGATAATAATGCCACCAACCTTACAGGGCTAGATGATGAAATCATGCAACATAGAGCAGGTATTCAACAAAGGCTGGCTAAAGAATGAAATGTGGCTTAGTGTAAGTAGGATAAGATGAACTTGCTTTCTGAGTACCATAAATCTGTGGTCCCGGCAGATACCACATAGACATGTTTGCTGGAAGTTGTAACTGCTTTTGTTCAGCAAACATTTTCTGGGCACTTTTTACATGGAAGGTCCTAAGCCAGGCACTGAGGCATAAAAAGCTGAATAAACAAGTGAACTGATCATGCTGCAAGGCAGCACGTGCTCAGAGGGAAAGGCTCGTGCTTAGAAAGAAAGGTGAGAGCCATCCATCCAGCCTGAGCAACAGAAGACAAGACTCTGCCATACCTTTCTTTGTCTTACAAGGTCCACATTCAGGGTGAATCTCTTGCAAGGGAAGGGACACCACCTTGGCAAGTCCAGCATTCAGCATGTACTGGTACAGACGCTTAAATGTCCTTTCACATAGCCCCTGCCAAAACACAATTTAAAAGTCACTATTAGGTACAACCAAGATGTGTGAAATGACTAAACAGTTATGTAAATAAACCAAATGCAGGACTGAAATTAACTGATCATACTGCACGGAGAAACACTGGAGGTACTAAAAAAGGGAAGACTGTCAAGCTACATTGTTAGAGGAATAAAAGAAGGTCCAGGGCAGGATAGCAATGATTCTACCTCTTGACTATGAGAGGAGAAAGACACTCACCTGAAGAGGTACTGAAAGGAAACATGGAGTGGGAATGAGGCAGGTGGGAGCAGAGTGAGGAGTCTTTTCACTTGATACCTTGTCATGTTGTTTTGATTTTTTTAACCAAGTAAGTATATTAATTATTAACATACACACACAATCTCTCCCACATAAAATGAAAAAAATAGATTACAAAAGTTTTATAAGGCCAGGTGTGGTGGCTCATGCCTGTAATCCAGCACTTTGGGAGGCTAAGGCAGGGGAATCATTTGAGCCCAGGAGTTTGAGATCAGCCTGGGTAACATAGCAGACCTCTTCTCTACAGAAAATAAAAAAAGCTAGCCAGGTGTGGTGGGACGTGCTTGTAGCCCCAGCTACTTGGAAGGCTGAGGCTGTGGTGAACCATGAGTGTGCCACTGCAGGCTAGTCTAGGTGACAGAGTGACACACTGACTCGAAAAATAGTTAAAAAAAAGTTTTTAATGTGATCTATCTGTGAAGTTACAACAAAATGATAAGTACTTCCATCCTATCACTCCTATTTCTGCAAGACTGATTCAACCAAAATGATATGAAGTATAGCCTCCCTGCAGAGGTTACCCACGGGCAGCCTCCAGTGCAGGCCAGGCCTTTTCATCTATATAATGGTTTGGTTTTTTTTAAAGTAATTTACTTGCCAACATTGACAAGCGAGAGATTTCACATAAAAAAAGACCCAGATCCTGGTTCTCTTGAAGCTGAGATCTGGCACCTAGTGCCAGCACCACAGCTGCTCATGGCAGCAGTGGGCGGAAACAGAGGGCCACAGGCCTGCTGGTTCCTTTCAGCACTGCCACCAGGCTCCAGGGGCCCCAACTTCGTGTTCCCTGCCAGCCCTTGGACAGCGGCACGCAAGGCCAGTTGCCACTTACCACCATCCTGGGGCTGCTTTTCTCTAGAGGCAGGTGAAAAGAAGTCAGTTTCTTAAATCTATCTTGCTATCACAAGCTTTTTGACATGCAGCCCGTTTTGCTCACTGACATCACCCTCCCGGGCACTGCCACCATGTGACTCTGTAGCCCCTGGAAGAGGGAGGCAGGTCACCACAGCTCTATGTTAGAGACTGAACAGCAGGAGAGACTCGCAACTAAGAGCTTTTCCGTGAGTCTTACAGGTTTCCTCTTACACTCTGGGGGAGAGGCAGGGAGCAAATGTCCGTGGGCTGCGGCCACCACATATGTGTGGTTAACTCTCAGGCTAGCCAGCACGCCAGCCCTTGGGTGGCAGAGCATATGGCCATCAAAACAATACAGATGACTCACATGTGGCTCATTCAAACCCACTGGCTTGTAAATGGCATCCACCGTTAATCTAGCCATGCCCCCAGCATCAAGGAACGACCCTGTGGAAAGTCATCCATCAGATCTCCGCCCTCAACATATGGTTCTAAGCCCCGGACCATCTTAAGTAAGGGAGGATGATGTTGTCTTGCCTTCTGGGGGGCTGCCATCTACAACTTGCACAATCTGGCTGGCAAAAAGAAATAGAAGCCATGAGTCTCCCCTTCCAAATCCCCCCAAAAGACTGCAACCATATTCATGGCAACAGCTTCATCTATAGGCTCATTATTCAGTAAGTCTTGTTCAGCTCTCTCCAATCCCTATTTGCAGCTGCCGATGAGATACGACCAGGGGAATGGTCCAGAAGATCTTCAACCTCAAGACATCCTTAGCTCAAACTTATTGTGTCCCTACTCCTCACCCAAACTTGCTCCTCCGTCTGTACTCTCTACTTTAGTCAACACTCATTCAGCAATATTTACTGAGCTTCTTCCGCGGGCCAGGCACTGTCCTCATGGTGGTGAGCTGGCAGGGAGCAAACAGACACAAGCCCTGCCCTGGCAAGCCTGACTTCACGCTCTGGTCTACCTCTGTCAGGGCAGACACTCCAGCCAAAAACCCAGGCTCGCCCTGAGATCCTCCTTATTCGGAGACCTCTCCCTCCCGGTGCAGCTGCTCACCAAGGTCTGCTACTTCACCTTCAAAATGCTTCTCAAACAACTCCAGCCCTCATGGTCACCACCTTGCCACTCACTTTCTCTCTCTTTCCCTCACCATCTCACCTTCCTAGACACTCTGCTCTTCTATACTTTCATTCTGACACGGCTACCAGCAGTTCATAAGGCTAAAGGGTAAAGGCTAAAGTCCCAACACCTCAGTCAGCACTTTAGCCCCTTCTAATCTGGCCCCAAGCACACCACCACCAGCTGCCCTCTGGATTCCTGCTGTCCTCGAAACACAACTCAAGCCTCTGCACCAGGTGTTCTTTGCCTGAAATGACATTTCCATTCTGTCTACTTGGGGAAAAGTCCAGCACAACTGTGACTTGCTCTGTGAGGCTCTCCCCAGCTCTCTAAAGGTGGCCTGTAATCCCAGCATTTTGGGAAGCCAAGGTGGAAGGGTCAGAGACCCTGTCTCTACAAAAAAAAAAAGAAAAAAAAGGACACTACTCCTACTGGCTCAGCCACATCCTCCTACGTGTGTGTTCATACATCTGCCTCTCCTGCTAGCCAGCTCCATGACAGTGCAAGACCTGTCATCCTCATTAACTTGTTATCTTAGTGTGGAACACAGTTCTAACTCAAAGTAGACACACTGAATTATTTATTCATTTGTTGAATGGATAAATGAAAGGATGTCCAGTAACATCAAATCTTGCCATTTGCGCAATGCTAACCTGAGACCAGACTACCTCTGCCCTCGACCCCTAGTTTCAAACTCCCAAGTCTGCATGAGCTGGACAAAAAAATACAACTGAACAAGGCCAGGTGAGGTGGCTCATGCCTGTAATCCCAGCACTCTGGGAGGCTGAGACAAGAGAATTGCTTAAGCCCAGGAGTTCAAGACCAGCCTGGACAACATAGTGAAACCTTGTCTCTACAAAAAAGAAAAATCAAAAAATTAGCCAGGCATGACAGTACATGCCTATAGCCTCAGCTACTCGGGAGGTTGAGGCAGAAGGATCGCCTTTCAAGGCTGCCATAAGCTAGAATTGTGCCAAGGCACTCCAGTCGGGACAAGAGTGAGAAACCACCCCCACCCCCCCAAAAGGAAACAAAGTAGTCAGAAGTCTGATATTTCTTTTTTGAGTTGGAGTCTCACTGTTTCGCCCAGGCTAAAGTGCAGTGGCTAGCTCACGGCCACCACAGCCTTGATCTGCTGGGCTCCGGTGATCTTTCTACCTCAGTTTTCCAAGTAGCTGTAACTACAGGGGCATGCCACCATGCCTGGCTAATTTTTTTATTTATTATAGAGATGAGATCTCACCATGTTGCCGAGGCTAGTCTCGAACCTGTGGGCTCAGGTAATCTCCTCACCTCCACCTCCCAAAGTGCTGGGGTTACAGGTGTGAGCCACTGTGCCCAGTCTGATACTTCTTTATTAAGCCTGTAAGAAAGTCCTTCTTTTCTGCTACAGTCTCCTGAGAGGCCTTCTCAGTCTACCTTCTATTTTCCATTTTGATGGACTTAGACACAAAGAAACAAAACTTCCTCCTTACCACAAACAGCAGTGCACATGTGATGACAAAATGACAGTGCTACTCTGCCTCAGTGTCTGAGAGTCTGAGAAGTGACAGAAGTAGGGAGCCAGGGGGATGGGGCAGTGCACAACTGGCTGTAGCTAACTGCTGTCATGAGACTGAAGGTCCAGGCTTCTGATTTTGGGGGAAGCTAGAAACCTAGAGTTTATGTGAAATCTCTATTTTAAAAAAAAAGCTAGGTCCAATTTATTTTTTTATTTTTTATTTTTTGAGTTGAAGTCTCACTCTGTTGCCCAGACTGGAGTGCAGTGGCACGCTCCCAGCCACCACAGCCGCGACCTGCTGGGCTCCGGCGATCCCTCCGCCTCAGCCTTCCAAGTAGTTGGAACTACAGGCGTGCGCTACCACACCCGGCTAATTTTTTGATTTATCGTAGAGATGAGGTCTCACCAAGTTGCCCAGGCGGGTCTTGAACCCACGGGCTCAGGCAATCCACTCACTTCAGCCTTCCAAAGCGCAGGATTACAGGCTGAGCCATCAAGCCTGGCTTCAATTTATTTTTAACAGGTGAGTCTCACCCACCAGCCTCTGGCTTGTACTCTCTGTTTTTTTTGTTTGTTTGTTTTGAGTCAAAGTATCACTTTGTAGCCCAGGCTGGAGTGCAGTGGCATGCTCACGGCCACTGCAGCCTCGACCTGCTGGGCTCAGATGATCCTTCTGCCTCAGTCTCCCAAGTAGCTGGAACCACAGGTGTGTGCCACCACGCCTGGCTAATTTTTTGATTTATTGTAGAGACGAGGTCTTGCCTAGTTGCCCAGGGTGGTCTCAAACAATCCTCTCGCCTCCGCCTCCCAAAGTGCCAGGATTACAGGCGTAAGCAACCACGCCCGGCTTGTACTCTCTGCTTTAAAGAGACTCGGGCATGCAACGAATCGAGCAACTCCATTGATGGAGTACAAGTGAGAAGCAAGGGCTGTCTTGGTGTTTATCATCAGACTACAGACCACGCCCCTTGTGGGTCTCACTTATAGTACCCAAAAACATGTCTTCAAATTTTCAGTTTTACCATTGAACCCGCAGGGCCTTGCACGCCTCCCATTCCCAATGTCCCCAGCTTCCCCTGATAACTGTTTAAGAGACTGGAGGCAGTGTCACCCTCCCCTTCTACCCCCACGCTCGCTGCATTGCTGCCTCTGCTCCTGGGCCCAAGGACAGCTGCTCTGTTCCCCATGCCCTCTCTCCTCCTTCTGAGGACAGTCATTCCATTATTTCAGTGGAAAGCCATGGGAACAAAACTACAAGCGTGATTATGAAAGTAAATCTAAATGCCAAGTTACTACTATTCCATATGGACTTTGATAGCAGGTCCCAGAGCTAAGCCCAGGGGATAATGGAAGGCAGTCAAGAGCAAGCATTTAAACGAAGGATTGAGCACTGTCTCACTCTGTCAAACAAGGGAAAATGCCATTGTGGCAAGTCCACCATAGGACTTTGGACTGCAATTCATTCATCAGCACCTGATGGAGACCTCCCGGCTACGGGCAGATGGACTCCAGTCCCGCACCCGAACACCCGGCAGCTTACCAGCTCTTCCCTCAGCTTTCCCAGCGTCTCCATCTGGTTGCTCCGTGTGCTCAGCATCACAGAAAGCTTCTCCATGAGGATGTCATATTTGCTCCTCCTGCAAGAAACATCAAGCGGTTCATTTTTTCAAACCTATTGCTAAAGACAACATTTATTGTCTGGTTTCTAAAGATGAGGAGGCAAGACTGCTATGGCAACATAGCAAACCAAAGAACCTTAGTCTTAAGTCTCAAAGATCATCCAGGCCTAACTCCTACATTTTACAGTTAGTGAGACTGTCATATATTTCCTCGTACATCACTTGGTGAAGAAGAATGGGAATTATTTCATAAAGAAGTTAAGAGGCTTTCCCCAATTTCAGGCCTGACATGTGAACCTAGGTCTTCTTCCTCTAAATCCAGTACTCTCCTTACCACATCGTGATGCCTGATTCCGAAGCCCTGGTTTCTGGGCTTCACCAGCATGAAAGATCCTACCTTCCATCTCATTTCTACTGTGAACCAGATGTCATGATAAACACTGCAAAGCTAACGGCCACCACAGGAAGCTATTAAAAAGTGCGGAGAGGGTCAGGCATGGTGGTTCATACCTGTAGTCCCAGTACTTTGGAAGGCTGCAGCAGGAGGACAGACTGAGCCCAGGAGGTCGAGGCTCGGTGAGCTGCCACGATTGTGCCTTGAGCTCTGAACATGCCACTGCACTCCAGCCTGGGCCACAAAGTGAGACCCGGTTCAAAAAGTAAAAATAAAAAAGTAGTGAGAGCTCTTGACTATGTCTCGGGAGTCTGGGAGAGGGGTGCAAGGAGGAGCCTTGTTGCCAGTTGGGCTGGACAAGAACAGCTTGGCTTGACCCACGGTCCCAGAGGAGGGAAGAGCACACATATGAGATGCAGAGACTGCACCCACTTCTCCGTCGGTATTGCCTCTCAATGAATGAAAGAATACATGAAGGGAAAGACACTGACTGCATGAGAACCACTATGCATACGAAGCACTGTGGCATAGCCATTTTGCATAAGAGGACTCGGTGCTTCAAAGAGGTCAAGTGACTTTGCTCAAGTAAGGGGCAAAGACTGAAATATAGACCTTGTGTTCTGTATCCAGTGTTCTTTCTCCTACCCTATGGTCTTTGCAGATCACAGGCTACACACCAATTATGAGTTTGGTGAGATAGTTACTTAAGGGGATAGCATGACTAATTAAATTGTGAATTCATAAAGCATGATTCTCTCCAATACAGTATAGTTGACCTTTGAAGAACACGGGTCTGAATTGAGCAGGTCCACTTATGCACAGATTTTTTTCAATAAATACACTGGAAAATTTTTGGAGATCTGTGACAATTAGAGAAAATTTACAGATAAACTGCATAATCTAGAAATACTGAAAAAATTAAGGTATGTCATGAATGCGTGAAATGTATATAGATAGTAGTCTATTTCATCATTTTCCAACATAAAATACATAAAAATCTTCTGGGCACAGTGGCTCATGCCTGCAATCCCAGCACTTCAAGAGGCTGAGATGGAAGGACTACTTAAACCTGGGAGTTTGAGGCCAGCCTAAGCAACGCAGCAAACCCTCATCTCTACAAAATGTCAAAAATTAGCTAGGCATGGTGGCATGTACCTGTAGTCCCAGCTACTCAGGAGGCTGAGGTGGAAGAATTGCCTGAACCCAGGAGGTCAAGGCCGCAGTGAGCTGTGATCATCCCACTACACTCCAGCCTGGGCGACAGAGTAAGACCCTGACACCACGACTCAAAAAAAATTTAAATTTAAATTAAAAAAAAAAAAAAAAAAAAATATATATATATATATATATATATAAAAGTTAACATTTATAAGAACTTAAACATACAAACACTTAGATCATATATAGTGGCATTTGCAGTCGAGAGAAATGTAAACAAACATCAAGATGCAGTATTTAATCATAATTGCATAAAATTAACTGTAATACAGTAATACTACTGTAATAACTCGTAGCCACCTCCTGGTGCTACTGTAGTGAGCTCAAGTCTTGTGAGAATCTACTTAAAATGCTGTGTGATGCTAATCATCTCTGTGTGAGCAAGTGGTCTCTCCAGTACACTGCTTACTGCAGAAAGGTGATCTCTTGCAGTTCTCATGCATTCTTTATCGTGTTCAGTACAATACCATAAACCTTGAATAACACCATGAGACCCATATGAAGTGCCACTAGTGAAGACGGAAATGCTCCCAAGAAGCAGAGAAAAGTCATGACATTACAAGAAAAAGTTGAACTGCTTGATATGTACTGTAATTTGAGGTCTGCGGCTGTGGTTGCCTGCAATTTCAGACAGATAATGCATCTTGAAAACAGATAATGTAATCTTTGGTATCCATCAATACAATATTGCTTTTTATCTTCCTTATGATTTTCTTAATAACATTTTATTTTCTTTAGCTTACTTGTAAGAATATATTATATAATACACATAACACACACAACATATGTGTTAACTAACTTAATCAGTAAGGCTTCTAGTCAACAGCAAGCAATTAGTAGTTAAGTTTTGGGGGAAACAACAGTTATATGGAAATTTTCAACTGTGTGGAGGTTGGCACCCCTAGTCCCGACATTGGTCAAGGGTCACTTGTATTTCCATAACATGGGGAAGAAGACAAATAAAGAGTTCAGGTCATTTTGAAAGCCAATCAGGACCACAGGACATCTGACAGGTAGACAGAGATGATTTTCAGTCCTGGAGATCTATAGTCAATAGATAATCTACACGTGTCAAGTGCTTTCTTTGGGTCAAGTCATATGCAAGGTAGTGGGTCCTGTAAACGTTAAAACTTACACTTAATCATGATTGCTCATTCCTCTCCCTTTTGGAGGGTACATCTGACCACTGAGGTAAAGGGCAAGGACTCTATCAGCTGGCAAGGGAGAATCCCAGAATCATTCGCTGTGGTATAGGGAAGGGTCTGCCTACCCACCTCGCCACAATACCTCAGTACTGGGGGGCTCAGAGTTTAGTCACCCAAGGGCTACTTTTCTTTTTTTTTTGAATCAGAGTCTCACTCTGTTGCCCAGGCTGGAGTGCAGTGGCATGCTCATGGCCACCCCAGTGTCGACCTACTAGGCTCAGGCAATCCTTCTGCCTCAGCCTCCCAAGTAGCTGGAACTACAGGCACACACTACCACGTCCAGCTAAGTTTTTTTATTTATTGTAGAGATGAGGTCTCGCCAAGTTGCTCAGGCTGGTCTTGAACCCCTGGGCTCAGGCAATCCTTTCACTTTGGCCTCCCAAAGTACTGGAATTACAGGCTTGAGCCACCACACCCAGGTTAGGGTCACTTTTCTTAGGCCCTATAACAGCTTGACCCTTCCCCAACCTGGCTTCAGCCCCGCCCCCAAAGGGGAGGGTTGTGTGGTGGTTTTATAGTACAGCCTAAGACCTCTGCAGTGTGGTGAAACATTTCTTTCCCTCATTCCTATGCCAGGTAATTAGTCACCCCAACAGCAAGAATGAAAGAGTCAGAGATAACCTACTCTCAGAGATGCATATATTTTACCAGTTTGCTGTACTGGCTGAACTATGATACCCAAGCTAGAACAGCAACATCACACATTTTAATAACTTAGCAGAACCTCACTCATCTGTCTAAGTTGATTATTACAGTTGCATTCAGTTTGACACTGACATAATTCAACCACAATTCTGCCACCATAACAAATCAAATTTGACTTATTTGCTTTTATTTTTATACCTCCCCCAAATTTCACTCAATTGCTCATTCCTATTGTTGGGTTGTAGGGTCATAGGTATTTTTTCCCTTCTTTTCTGTATAATTTCCAGGTTTTCTAAATGAGGAGTTATTTTCAACAGAAACAAGTAATAAATATCTTTTTTTTTAAAGCAATAGCCATATTCTGATTTAGCTTCTATGATTTTTAAAAGCATGATACACATGGCTGCAACATCGAAGTAACCTAATGTTTTGATCTCTACAAACCATACCTGTCCACATGAAACCGGTTCAGGAGGAGGAGGATTGAGTGTTGCTGGGCTCCAGTGGGTAATCGAATCACATGGGACTGCATTGTAATGAGTCTGTTTTTGTTCAATATTTTCCTATGATAGTGCAGTTTCCCAGCATCAACCCTGGAAAAGAGCACAGACTGTGTCATTTGCTTTGATAGTGGCTTTAACCCCACAGTGTACAGAGTCTTTCAAGTGGAGAGAAACACCAACCAAGCTGAGAGAACAGTCACTGTGAGACATGGCCTTGGAAAGAAAAGTCATGCCCCGGGGAAGACAAGGCAGCAGGCTACTACATTTGGGGCACAGGGTGCAATAATCAGTGAGCCCATAACTTACAACAGAGAAGCAAATCCTTCCCTTACTTGAAAGCAGTGCTGTGAAGGTCTCGCTGGAGCTCCCCTTGCCACCTGGACCGGCCTAATCGCTCCAGGATACAGTAGGAGAAGTCGGGGAGCTTCAGGTCAGGATCCCCCTCCTGGCCTATCAAAGCCCTGTACCGCATGGCTTGAGAGGCAACGATGATCAGTTTCTTCCCCCACCTGCAAATCAGAAAAAAACACACAAAGAAGTAAGTCTAACGGGTTTTAAGAAAACTGAAATGAGAAAAAGTAGAACCCTTCAGAAACCCCATTTTCAGCTTCTTCTCAGAAGTTCACAATATCCCCAAATTAAGCTAAGCAAGTTTTCAGAGTCTTAAAATTGCAGAGTGTGGAATGAACAGAGCCGGTCTTGATACTTCCTCGCTGAAAGCCCTCACAGGATTTGCCAAAGCACTCAGACCAAAGCCAAGCTCCTCGTCCTGGTCTGAAAGGCCCTCACTATTTGGCCCTCCCTGCCTCACTCGACTCATCTTCCACGACTCTGCCCCTCACCCACAATGGCTCCTTGTTCTTGAAACAAGTCTCAGGGTCACTGTTCTTGCTGTTTCCTCTGTAGGCTGCTCTTCCTCCAGATATCTAGGTGACAGATTTCTCATAATTCAGGTCACAGCTCAGCTGTGAACTCCTCAGGCCTTACAGAAAATGCCAGCTAGGGCTCCAGTCCCACTCCAACCATTCCCATATTCTTTGTAGCACTCAGCACTCTCAGAAATGGCCACAGTTTTTTCCAACATCTTGTCAGCGTCCCTTATTCAAATGCAAGTGCCATAAGAACAGACATTGTTAACTTGTTCACCAGGATATCCATACTGCCTAGAATAATTTGCAGGGGTTCTGTATTGCTGTATATGTCTGTTAAGTAAATGATACGCCCTAGTGAACTGGACTGACACATTTCAGAGTCAAAAGCATTAAACTGTTTAGTCAGTGGACCTGTAATCTAATTTTAACTTCAATGTTTAATACCTTGAACAAATCATGGTTCCTTTTACTAAATTGATATTTGAAACATAATGCCCCCCACCCAAAGAGTCCAAAAATGCTTCCTAGCAAGGCACGTCCGGATACCTCTAATAAGAAGACTAATTTCTCTGCTGAGGCCCACCAGATCTTATTGTACATTCCATACCGCTTATGACTGAGACTCCACCACAGTGTCTCACCTGTTAAATTAAACTGACCTCTTGAGCAAATTGACCTCCTACATTTACCCACTCTCGGGGTCCAAGTCCTGGCCCTGCAGGAAAGAGATCCCACAAGTATGTGCTGGCAGAGAACTCATCCCTCACTCACTCCTTGACATCAAATTATTCAATTAGTGGATGCTTTAATTTGAATGAGTCCCCCAAAAGTTTGTGTGTTGGAAACTTAATTTCTCTTCTAACAGTATTAAGAGGTAGGACTTTTAAGAGGTGATTAGGCCATGAGGGTTCTGTCCTGATGAATAATTTAATGCTGTTACTGTGGAAATGGGTTACATATCTTGGGAGTGGGCTCCATATAAAAGGATGAATTTGGCTCCATTTCTCTCTGTCTTGCATGTGCATGTGCTTCCTCGCCATGTGATGCCACCATGGGATGACCCTCCCCAGACACTGGCACCATGCCCTTGGACTTCCCAGTCTCCAGAACTACGGGCCAAATAAGCTTCTGTTCTTTACAAATTACCTGGTCTGTGGTATTCTGTTATAGCAGCAGGATATGGACTAAGATAGAGAACCTCCTTTCCCAGATGAAAAGCAGCCACATAAGAGCTCACAGACAACCAATTCCTCTCATCTGGAGCCAACATCCACTCTTCCCAGTCTTGCTGTTTACAGATGCCCAGTCATGAGGTCTATCTGTAGTCACACCACTCAACTCAGTCTGACACTTTTCCTTCCTCCAACCCCATACCAGATGACTTTACTTCTACCACCAAGTAGGAAAAAAGAAGGGGCTGTCTTTGTTTTCACTTAACTGCATCTTCCATCATACTGTCTGTGACCTATAATTAGTCTTCTGTTTAAGTCACAGAAGTCTGTATAGTATGTCTTCAGAAAGAATGTTAGGTTGTGAATACACATGAAAGAGAGTCCATTTTGTGTATGTGAATGTCACAAACTTAGGATCTAGATTCTCTTTTCTCAAACAGACTCATTAAGTTAAATTATAAGAGGTCAGTTGAGGTAACAAGTTTGAAAACAGGGGAGTGGATTTGCTGCTTTTTAAATTCTATTACTTAGATTACTTTACTACCCATCACCATCATAATTCCAATGTTTCTGTTAATTACTGCCGATTAGCTGATTCAATGACTCCTGGTAGTTCCAATTTGCTGACTGTGGTCACCTTATAGGCTATCAAATACCGACTAAGAACTGTGCAAAGTACCAGATACCAAGATAAGTAAAAATGGAAAAACTTAAGACGAACAGTTATACTATAAGGCAACAACTTCTCTGACAGAAAGGAACTCTGACTGTGGAGGCTATGAAATGGCATAGGTGGGGAGTCCCAATTCAAACCTGTGTGTTAACAGAGTGTGCACAGTAATCAGGGAAAACCTCTTGAGGCAGTGATTCTGGAGTCAGCGGTAAGCTGGGTGAATGGGATGGCAAAGGGCAAGCAAGGTAGCAGAACCAGCAGGGTAACAGAGGCATGAAGAAGCAGGCTTGCTCTCAGAGGCCAGTGGTGCAGCATGGCTGCAAAATCTGAGCATGGTGGCAAGCTAGCAAGCAGAAGGAAGGAAAGCTCAAGGTCAGTGGGAGTCGACATCCTGAAAGGCCTTGTGATGGCACGCTGGGAAGCTCAGATTCTACGACAGGTCAGGGGTCACAACTTCAAACCCAACAGCCAACAGTCAACATGTATTTCTGGAGCTGACTTTGTGCAGATAAAGGCCTGAGAGATATAACAGTGAACAAGATGGATGGAGTCCCTGCCCTCAAGGAGTTTATGGTCTGCCAAGGAAAGAGTGACACTAAGTACACTTAAAACTGGCTGGGTGTAATGGTTCACTCTGGGAATCCCAGCACTTTGGGAGGCCAAGGCAGCAGGATCACTTGAGCCCAGGAGTTCGATACCATCCTGGGCAACATAGCAAGATCCTGACTCTACAAAAAAATGCCAAAATTAGCTGGGTGCCATGGTACATCCCTGTAGACCCAGCTACTCAGTAGGCTGAGTCAGAAGGACCAACTGAGCCCAGGAG